>CM023483.1:30227770-30419085 GCA_013339685.2 Hyalomma asiaticum | reverse complement strand
GTACTGAACACAATAGAAAGGTGCTAATGATAACGTCCTGCTTTGTACCGCGGTATCAGTGTACCGCTCGAAAAGTGTGGTGAGGACGGGTGAGCGCGTTGACTAAGACTGGATGTGTAAATGTTATACCCTCGCATGGACTTCGAGTGGTGATTGTTTAAAGCACGTCAGAATATAGAGTCGGGATTCCGATTACAGCAAATCGTTGGAGAGTTACGCTGGAAGTATGCGTGAAAGCACAAAGCCGGCGGCTGTGTGTGTGCTTTTTTCCTTGCTGTATTTTTTTTTTTTTGGGCAGTTGTACCGCTGAGTTGGATTCGCGTTAACCGCCGGTTGGTTAACACCTCATACACGCAGATGGCAATAAAACACAGCTGGCGAGAATAAGAGCGCTCAACTTGAACGTTTAGCAGCTGTTTCTCACACGATGAAACGCCGTCCCATCGGTCCAGGATGCTGCAAGCCCTTCAACGGAGAACACACATGTTTCCCTTGAATTGTTTTGATGTTCGTCATTGTTAGCATTTTGAGTGCCGTATGCGTCTTGTTTCCGAACTCGAGATTAGAAAGGAGAAAAAAAAAATAAAGAAGCAGGTTAAACGGCCATTCACCCTCGTGAGGCTTGACCCCACGTTCTTCAGTTTTCAAAATTTCAACGCACGTATCGTCCGGCAGTGTTCAAAAGTCGTTACACTACATTCCATCTTACGTTTTTCATCCTGGCTACTGGAATGGTACTGACACTGGGAGATTTTCCTCTTACCTACATCACCGCGCAAATGTCGTAATATACGCTATTAGAGAGCTTAGTTCTGTTCCCTTAAGCTTGTGTGCAAAAAACGCTGTGTGTTACAAGATAACTGAAGCCAGTTTACATAAAAGCGCAGGTGTGCAATAAATACGCATGTGTGTGTATATAATCATGAACTACACTGCCTCTTATTTTTATTATTTTATTTGAGGAGGAACGCTGCTCGCAGTACTAGCCGAAAGCAGCTGCAATAAGCAAACATTATTATTATTATTATTATTATTAGTATTATTATTATGTATTATTAGTATTATTATTATTATTATTATTTGTCTGCAACCTGGTTATGATGCTTTATGCTGGTCACGGATGCACTGGTTTAGGGAATAAGGTGAAAGCTAAAATCTCGTAAACAAAACAGCGCCATCCGACAGTAACAAATCATTCAAAAGCTGTTGCATACATATTCACGTTCCCCATGGGTGAATCCGGTTTGGGGAAGCAGTTGATTACGCAGGAGTCATCATCACCTACGGGCCCACTCCGCAGCAGTATGGGCATCAGTGCAGCTTTTTCTTTATTACAGGTGTCTTATTACGGGTACTAGTGATCGCGGTCGGGGCCGATCCGGATCATGCTCATTTGAAATCTAGACAATAGAGACATGCGCATTGTAGTTTGACTGACATCTGGACTAGTTGAGGTCCAGACTAGTTCGGACCGTGTGTCAGCGACCACCGTTTGTCGCTGTGAAGCAAGCCGATCTGGATCGGCCACGATTTCGATCGCAGGTCGCCGTGTGACAAAGGCCCAACTAGTACGCGAAATATAGTTAGCTATTATTAGATAAAGATGTAGAAACTGAAATAGCATACCTGCTTGTTGTAAGCTACACACTTGCACTCACGTCAGAGGAAAGAAGAAGAAAACAGCAGTCAACGGGGACGTGTTTTTTTATCCAGCTTTATGCGTACTGCCAAGCTGCCAGCAGCTCCATATCTGGAGATTATGCGGATAACATAAGGGTAGTTGCTGTGTTGGACGACGAAACGTCGTCGGGGAGGCTGAGAGCGCCAACTGGTCGCTTGGTAAGAACCAAAGCACACGCGCGATTACCTAAGTTTGCGAGTTCGCAAGTCTCCACGCTGTGCGACGGGAGTGTTTCTGCGCAAACAGCGGCCTGCATAATGAGTGTGTCCGCTTCGAGTGGCCCTCAGATTTGCATATGCGTCGTGTGTCTCTCTTTTTGTCAGAGGAGTGTTTCGCTTTTCGTGAACGCGGTTTGCTTTGTGACGAAATTTGAACACAAAGAGCGTAAGAGCAGCGTATTGCAGCCGGTGTGGTGGCTTAGGTAAATTGAATTTCCGACTTTAGAAATTCAATTTGCGGTCAGAACTCCTCTGCGAAGCAATGGGCCTCTATTTTCTTTTTCTTTTTTTTTTTCCATCGTTGATTTTTATTGTTTATACGCAACGGCTCGGTGACTAGAAGCTTTCTTCACTGCAAGCATTGTAAGCTTGCTGTGAAACTCGCTTCAGTGTCTTCTAATACAGTGTCTGCTTCGACACTGTACCATATCGGTTGTGTTTGCTGACGATTACTTTGACGACTGTTTTTGACAGAGAGTGATGTCAACGCAAAAATGAAAGAAGTTGGCACAAGCCGGTTTCATTTGGGTATAGCCTGTTATTCGAGCATTTTCCGATGGACAATAGCCATTCTAAGCGCTCTTCACAGGACTAATATCGTACGGGGCCCTTTAACAGTTTTGTCGGGTCCGAAAAGTGTACTGTATGTTTAAAAAGACACACTATACTTCGAGAGCGAGAGAAAGAGATAAAACATTTATTAAAATAAAAGACGGCCACAAGTCCGTTCGGCGGGCCCCGGGGCTGGGTGGAGTTCTCAATCCAGTACTCCATGAGCCGCGGGTGCCCTGCTTGCTCAGAGTATACTGTACTATTGTGTGGACACCAGGACAGTATACTTAGAATCTGCGTTAACGGAACAAGGAGATAGTTACGGGAGGGGGGGAGCGTGGGTGGATGGACATGACTTATGCAAGACGCAAGTGCTAGTTTGCAGTGCCACGCAGCTCTCTTCAAACGCAGCTCTGTGGGTACGAGAGGCGAACAGTGTATTCACATTTTTAATCGTATTTTGCTTTTGTGCATCTGTGTATGTGTTTCTTTGGCGCTGTTCGCTCAGACAAATCCATACCGACAAGCTCGCCTCTACACCTTCTTAAAACTGGTTCGATTATGTGCCCTACTGCAAGGTTTGGTCTTAACGTTGTATACAACAATATACGTGTCGTGTTTTCCTGTTGCCACAGTGCGCACAATCCCGTGACTGCAGTGTGCGCTCTGCTGTGTTCGCAGTTCAACTTCCTGTTCTGCCAAATTGCCTTCCTGCTGCTGTCCTTCCCGTACCGAGTGCTGCTGCATCCGTCGCGGGTGTCGCCGACCACGAGGCACGCCGTGGCACTCGCCATCGGGCTCCTCTTCGGTTATTTCTGCTTCGGATAGTGAGTATACACGCAGCATGCATTCGGTGACGTCATCGCTCGCCACGGACCGCTCGGCGCAACTTCACGCACGCGCCTCGGAGCGTCATCCCGCGCCCACGCGTCTACAGGCCAAGAGCGCACGTGGGAGTGAGAGGGAGGTGGGGCGTAGGTTTGGCTCCTCTTCTGCCAGGGACGGATAAGCCAGGCGTCAAAGTGTTTGTTGTCCGCGCTGAATTGTTTGCTTTTCCGCAGAGGCAGACGCATATGGTACACGGAGGAATCTTGAGCGGATGAAATACGCCACGTTTCCCGCTTTAATTTTAATAGGGCAAGTATTTCAATGATCGTGATGATCTTTGTGGGCGTCCCCACTTGATACAGGGCGACGACCTTGCTTCTTTCGTGTATTACAGTCTAGCACCCCGAACATTAATTAATTAATTAATCTCCTGCAAACTTTCATTTATGTAATGGGTCATTCCACGCAAAACGTCCCAGACACTGCGCTCGACCCCTCTCCGATTCTCTTCTGAAAAGGTAATGGACAACAATTTTAGTGTACCATTTTCTCTCGTGAGGTACTTTTGCGAGGAAACGAATTTTTTTTGTCTCTTACAGCGATTTGCAGTGTTGCAGTAGTAGAATAAACATATAGGCTGCGAAAAAAGTACTCTAAATAGTACGACTACGCACAGAACGTCTTGTATGTCGTTTAGTTGCTAAATGAGTCCGTCCCGTCGGGGGCCACTGCTCTGCCTAACGGTGTGATTTGAGGTGGAGCAGAACAGCAATTCTGCGCAATTTTTGATGATCTTTTTTTATAAATTCTACGAAGTCAAAAGACGCAATGTAATTATATGTCATGTTTCGATACTTGCCATTAAGGCCGTCAAGAAAGTATTTAAGCCAAGCATTCTCTAAGTGGAAACGGTTTAAACATTGGAAAATGTGCAGAATTCCCTATGTTCCGGCAAATGTAGATCAGTGAGGGGGTCCGAGTAAAAGTATGCTCTTAATTATCCTTCTTTGGAAGATTATACAAAGGAGATTTAGTTGTGAAAGTTGACGCCTCAATTGAGAGCATGCCTGCAAAGAGCTGGTTGTGAGATCCTCTTGGCTTCTGTTTATGATTCCCCCCCCCCCCCCCCCCCTTTTTTTTTTTTTTTCCAAGCCCTCTGGAGGTCCCGGGAAAAGCTTCTTAGACTAGGCACGGCCGGACTAGAGACACTCCCGCGCGCTTTCCTTCATGACAGACAGCGCGCGCGGTTCTCCAGTCAGGCGGTGGACTAGGGGCCGCCTAAACACTTCTGTAACATATTACTTTGAGTGGCAGAAATATTTAGGTCACAGTATTTTGTAATTCGGACCTATACGATCCAGTCCGCACGTGCACGTAGCTAGTGTGTGCGGACACGGAAAGGAACTGTTTGAACTTGGTTTAATATCGTGTTTCAGCGCGGAAGACCGGCCCCGAGCAAATAGATTAAGGACGTTGGAAGTAGTGTTTGCTTTTAAGTGCGTGTGTAGCCTTCGTAGGTACCGCGTGATCACGGTTCAGTATACTCTCCTCTTCAGCGACGCATCCGACCAGTGCCTTAGGGCCCTTGAGCTGTGGAGTTAAACGACCGAATGGGCGCAGTGTGAACGCGCTTGAAACATCCGAACTGCACCTGTAGCAGTCTGCGAGTTGACCAATAGAGGCCAGGCTCTGTGCAAGCAGTTTGTTCGACGTTTGCGGCTAGAAATCGGAGCGGCGGTTCAGGTCAAGTGCTGTTTCCGAATGGGCAGTCTGTGATTGACCGCATATGCCGTTCGTGTAAAGGTTTCTTTTCTTTTTTTAATTTTTTTTTTGCCTCTATGCCAGTGGCACGCGCTATCAGATAGATAACAAAGGGGGTGTTTCATTCTATACATCCGCGAAATCGCCATTGCGAAATAACATATTGGATTGATTTGTAGAACGATCGAGTTAAAACAAAGCCGTGCGGACGATCTGCGGCGAGCACAAAGAGCATACACGCATGTTGATAAGAGCACCTTTCAAGGACACGTAAGTTGATAAGGCGGAGAGTACGGGGGAGGGGGAAATAGGTAAAGGGGCGCGTGCCCCCCCCCCCCCCCGCTCCACAAATCTTCCCCCCGCCCCCCGGACTTGCCCAAGGGGTCATTGCCCCCTCTGGTGAAGTTCGCTGCTCAGCCCTCACCCTACATTCGAAAAAAAATTTAACGCCAGAGCCTAGCTGAGAAGTAGAGGAAAGGAGGGCTTCTGAGCATTACAAGGAGAAACAGCCAAAGAAATTCATGCGAATAAAACGATAGCGAATTCGTATTAAAAAAAAAAAAACTTCGTTCGACGCAACCACCCTCGTCACGCCAGATGTGGATATAAATATGTAGTATAAATATAGTAGGAAAGCAATGGACCAGTTTATTATTGGAGTAGGCATGAAGCAAATGACAAAATTTGGTATCCTTTGAACCATGAAGAGCTTGCCCCTGTAAAAGTGCTAGGTTAGTACTGAAGTGTGTGTATATATATATATATATGTCGCCATAAGATCACGTTCTGCGTGACGCCTCCTGGCAAGAAGAGTGTTCCACACTCGCCGCCATGGCTACGAATGGCGCTGCTTAACACTCCCAGGAATACGTATACATAAATACCCAATAAAGTGGACGCAGGGACGTCTGCCGTCGTAGCTCAGCGGTAGGGCATCGGACGCGTTATCCGAAGGTCGTGGGTTCGGTTCCCAACGAAGGCAGGATTGTCTTTCTGTCCACTTTAATTCCTTTGTACTTACCCCCAAACTATAATACCCTAATTAGGAATCTGAATAATTTCCCCTATGCTTTCCTAAGCTTCAATGTTTGTTGGTTCATTAAGCTGTTTCTAACAAATAAACGAGCCCGTGACCCCTTCCCTTTCGTTATGCATGTGTGTGTACGTATGTATGTATACGGGAGAGAACAACTTGCAGGCCCCTGCCCCCACCGGAAAAATGAAAACTTCGCCGCTGCCGCAAGCAATCGCCGTGACATATACGGCGGCTAGAGGATGCTATGCTTGTAAAAAGCTAAGTGGTCGATGCACTTTACATTTGCAAAGAACGAAAGTACCGTGCCGTTAAATGGGGTCATTAGATGCCAGTGACGCCAATGTGAAATTGTCCTAATGTCACCGCCTTTTACTTTCTCTTTTCGACTGTAAATGACCTTTTCTTGTCTTTTTTTCTTCCCGGACGCTGAAATTCCATTTCAGTGGATGTTAAATGCTGCAGGCCCGTGTACTGTGCGACGTCAGTGCACGTTGAAGAGCCTGAGGAGGTAGAAATTTATGGAGCCCCTCTCGATACGGCGTTCGTCGATACAATTGTAGCCCTTGTTTTGGCATGTAAAACCGGGAAGCGATCGATTTTTATTATTACTATATTGCTCAAACGGCGAGGGAACTCCAATAAGCAAAACGTGTTTACTGGGCTTTGAAACGCAGGTTGCTGTCACTGAAGAGAAATTCTTATCTTTTCTAGGTGTTTAAACACACCTCCATTAACGCGTTAACCACCAGCTGGACGCGTTCGTCTCAAAGGTGCAGCAGCTTGCAACTAATTTGCAGCAGCTTGCAACTGATTTAGCTAGAGATGAAAACACTTAAATTTCCGCGCCTAATTATTCAGGGTGAAACTGGTTTTTTTAAATTGTTTTTCGAGAGGTCCTTGAAAACGGTCGCGAAACAGAGTCTGCAAAATTTCGTGAAGATTTATGAGCTTTCTATGTAGCGTTGTTTTTCTTTAGATATATATGTGCGAATATCAAAATCTTAGAATTCGAGTTGAGCAAGAATATGCAGGTTCGAATATCGAACCGTACATCGAAACACAAACTCTCCTTTAGCAGTGATATTTCGCTTAGCACCGAATTACATCAATGCATTAATAAGCTGTTAACGCAAAATATATCACTGTCAGGACCACAATGCCTAGACTACCTTGTCAGATCGTAACTGTGTTGATAAGATATATCACAGGGTATATCACAGTGTGTCACAGGGAATATTCGATACATTCGAATATTCGCATGCCTATATATATATATATATACATGTCTTGCCTATAGTATGAACTGTATACACGAACGTCCTCTACCTCAAACGTACACCTCTGTTTTGTGTATACGTTAATATACAGTTGCTCACGTATACGTTATACGAGATTGAATTTGTGCCCGCCTGCGTCAAATCAAGCTGCATGATATACAGAAACTTAAATGCCAACTTTAAAGGGACACTAAAGTGAAAATGCGAAGTGATCTAGAATAACTTATATTTCGAGAACTCTATTGTTGTTAATTTCGCAATTTTATGTTTCGATATGAAAAGAGAAATGAATTTCAAAGTTTCAGTTTTGAAATTAGCTCCCGAACTTCGGCCTCGTGACGTCTGAAGGCCAATTTCGTTTTTTCGTGTTCTCAACCAATTTCGCTCCATAAAATGTCCTGAAACTCCTTGCGTTAAGTCTCTGGCTTCCTGAGCAGCGGCGGTTGGCATTTCCCATGTTTGCGCCGAAGGTGTGTGCGTTGATGATGCTGATGGTGGTGGTGGTGTTGGTGGTGAAAAAAAAAAGTGTAAAGAAGCATTGCAACGTCGTAGTGGGCCGTCCTCTCCAGCACCTTTCAGTGGGGTTCGCTCTTCAGCGCTCCGCTGAGGAAGACGCCGCTCGTGCTCGAGATCCAAGCTCGTTGAGACGCGCATTGCTGTGTGGTCGCCGCTCGCTCCAGGGATCGTGACTTGAGCCGTTGATCAAGCTACCGGCCGGCCCTTACGCCAGCGTTGAATAAACGCCTTTACAATTGGTGGAAGTGCTGGGTATCAAAACAACTGCGGTGCCCTTCTATGCCCCTGGAACTTCGATCCCGTACAGTGCCATCTACCATGTCCCGAGACGCCGCCCAGCAAACGCCACCGCCCGAACCGACCGTCTGTACAGGTGTCCCTCGTGTCCGTGAACCGCCTGTCTTCGCTGGAGAGGACGGCCCAGTACGACGTTCCAATGCTTCTTTACAAAAGCAAGAAAAAATCCACAGCATATCCACGGAGTGAATGATGATGAGTGGGCGAAGCTCCGGAAGTTCATCGTAGATCGTGCCGAGTTCCGGATTAATTTAGTTAACGCGCACGCTACGAATCCTTATGGTTCAACTACGCACAAGTGAAATCTCCCACCGACACTTCATTGCAAGTCCAGATCCAGTTCCTATATATATATATATATATAGGTGGCCGGTGAACGGTTCTCCAGCGCGAGCAGTCGGTATTTTTCAATCAAGAAACTCGCTAGAAGACGCTGCCTGCGCCAACGTTGTCTCTCGCGGGTGAGGGCGCGTTCTCCTTCTTTGCGAGCTGGTAGAGCGTTCATCGAAGAAAGAACGTTTCCATAGTCAACGCGCGCCTTTCGCTCTCTCTCTCTCTCTCTGTCTCTCTCTCTCACAAGACAGCAGATGGAAGAGAGAGAGCTCGCGCGCGGGGAGGCACGCGCCCTTCTAGTAGCGCGTTCCCACACGCGCCCTCCTAGTAGCGCGTTCCTAGTAGGTAACGCGCTACAACGGACGGACAGACCCAAACCTTAAGGAGCTTCGCCCCTAAAAGAAAAATTGACACTCTAGGTTAGATACGTCAGCTTTAGATACCGCACGTCAACGGCAGGACGCTATCGTCCTGCCGCTGTGTCGCGTGCCACCATGCATTGTCCGATCCATGACTTGGCGATGCAGGCTGCCGCATAGCTCGCTGTACTAGCCGCCTTACCTGGCCTCACCGTCTTCATGTTGCCGCCCTGTGTCAGTTGTGTTGACGTAATTATATCACGCGCAAACACACGCCTCGTACATATACTAGTCCATATGTATAGCTTGATCTGACGTTCACCTTTAATTTATTTATCTCGTAATCCGGGATCTTTCTTTGCATTGCTTTATTTTCCGAGTAAGGTAATCAAGCCCAAAGTGTGATTCAGGGAATCATCGTAACTAAAGGCTAAAGGCGGATGGCACAATTGCGATTTAACCTGACCTAACGTTGACCTTTAGTTTTCCTATGCATACGTAATTTCCCAGCGGTATTACCTGCGTAGCTCTATATACTTGGCTATAGCATGCGCGCGACTGCGAAGATCGCCGCCGCGCTGTTTTCGCCGGAAAGCGGCAGCTCTCCCAGACGTCTAGCCATTACAGCCGGCCTCGGAGAAAGACTGATCCGTGTACACTCTCGTGCACGGCCTGGACGTCGGCGAGCGCAATCTTCCTCCGCTGGCATTTACGCTAACCCAGCCTCGATGGTTATATGAGCTATATAGCTCAGGCGCTTCGCTTAGTGTTCGGCGATGTTTTATTTTTTTCTTTTTCGCTCTTTCAATCGCATGCTTTGGAAATTGGTTGCTGCTTTTATGTTGATCCGGAAAGGTAATGTTCCGCTGCTCGTATGGGTTGTAATAACCGGATCTTTATCTTTTCTCGCGATATGATGATACGTTGGAAAGTTGTTCCCGTTGATTCGAGAAGTGTTTTCAGCCATCAACATATATGATACGAGCTTTCCGTCTTGCCATTGCAGATGCATTTGTCATGATCAGTAGTGCATTATTATTATTATTATTATTATTATTATTATTATTATTATTATTATTATTATTATTATTATTATTATTATTATTCAAAGTGCTGCAAGATCTCGGCGCGCAAAACATCCTGCACGCCGTCCCTGCAAAATTGTCGGCGTGTTCGGGTATGGGTGTCGAGCTGGCTATACCACCCGGTGAACATCCGAAAGCCCACGTATATGTGTACAGCGAGTAGGCCTTCCCTGCAGACCTGCTGCTAAAATATACGGAGAAACAAAGAGGAAACGGGTGACAATGCAACCCTTCAGTAAACAAGTATAGTAAGGCCCGTGGAGGTCTATATTTAAAAATAACAAAGTAACTATATAGACATGTATATGTACGCCGGAACCAGCGCGAGATATATGTCCTGGCAGCATATGGAACACCCGTGTGCCGCGAACGCACGCAGGCGGCTTGGGATTGACATACGCGCGCATGTGTTCCTAATAAATCTTATATAGTTCATACTCACCTACGGGGCAGAAACTTGGAGGCTAAGAGGGTATCAGCTTAAATTGAGGACGACGCAGCGAGCTATGGAACGGAAAATGGCAGGTGTAACCTTAAGGGACAAGGAGAGCGGTGTGGGTTAGGGAACAAACGCGTGTCAGGGACATATTAATAGAAATTAAGAAGAAGAAATGGGCATGGGCGGGCCATGCCCATTAAGGGTAACAGTGGATTCCTATAGAAGGCAAGCGTGGCAGGGGGCGGCAGAAAGTTAGGTGGGCAGATGAGATCAGGAAGTTTGCGGGGATAAATTGGGCACAGTTAGCACATCTATGGGAGAGGCCTTTGCCCTGCAGTGGGCGTAGACAGGCCGATGATGATAGTTCATATCTACTAATACTGTATGTATGCTAACTGCGCGATTCGTGCCTTATAAGCGTACGCAATATTGCATTTTCCCGAAGTCCAGCCATACGTTATGTCGACGCTTGCTGCTGCTACGCAGTACTATACTGTTCGTATCTTTGTAATTCGTAGTAGCAGTGACGCGAATCGCCCCGCCACGGTGGTCTAGTGGTTATGGCACTCGGCTGCGGATCCGAAGGTCGCGGGATCGAATGCCGGCCGCGGCGGCTGCATTTCGATGTAGGCGAAATGTTGAGGCCCGTGTGTTGTGCGATGTCAGTGCAAGAACCCCAGGTGGTCGAAATTTCCGGAGCCCTCCACTACGGCGTCTCTCATAATCAGAGCTGGTTTTGGGACGTTAAACCCCACAAATCAATCAAGCAGTGACGCGATGTTTCTTGTTTTGAATTGAGCGTATACGTGATCACGCGCGACTGACATCGCACGCTTTGCCAGGGCTTGGCAACGATAGACGTTCCCGGCACGGCCTAATGCATCTAGCCCGCCCGGATCATTGTGAACGTCGATAAATCGTAGCGTTCGCTAGATCAATCAGTCGGTCGGTCGGGCGTGTATTTCGGTCGGGCGTGTAACCGTTCACCGGCCACCCATATATAATATGGGTGGCCGGTGAACGGTTCTCCAGCGCGAGCAGTCGGTATTTTTCAATCAAGAAACTCGCTAGAAGACGCTGCCTGCGCCAACGTTGTCTCTCGCGGGTGAGGGCGCGTTCTCCTTCTTTGCGAGCTGGTAGAGCGTTCATCGAAGAAAGAGCGTTTCCAAGTCAACGCGCGCCTTTCGCTCTCTCTGTCTCTCACACAAGACAGCAGATGGAAGAGTGAGAGAGCTCGCGCGCCGGGAGGCACGCGCCGAGGGCGAGCGCGAGCGTCGCTACGACGATGACAAGGAAACAGCGAGCGCCGCAGCGCCATCTATTGATCAATTCACGTACTAGCTAAGCATCACCGCAGCGCCATCTCGTGATCATTCTGAGATCATTCAAGAGCGAGCATTCAAATCTCGTGCGCCATGCGCTCCCATACTACGCGTTCCAATACATCTGAATGAAGCGAGCACCGCAGCGCCATCACACCATCTAGTGAGCACTTCACGAACTAGACGAGGTGGCTACGAGGGACAACAGAGGATGGAACGACCCACAGCGTAAGGAGCTTCGCCCCTAAAAAAAGGATAAAGGGGGGAGGATGGATGCGGATGTATAGGCCAGCTGGAAAATTCTCTTGTTTGGCGGTAAGGGGGGGGGGGGGTGCTATGTAAACCCCTGCTACATATTGTGAAATGAGCGTTTGAGTAGCGTGCTGTTAATTTTCGTAATATATGGAACTTACACTATTTAAGAAATCGATAACTGGACAAATCTCGTCTCGTATAGAAGTAAAGGCTGGACAAAAAGAAAAAAGAATAACCCAGAACGCATACCAAGAAGGGGTTGTTAAAATAATAACTTTTCGGCTTCCGCACGGAAGTCATATTCACTGAAGCCATGTTCACTGAAGCCATGTTCAGTGAAGGTGGAAGCCATGGAACACGGAATCCGTGTTCAGGGAACATGGCTCCCGTGTGGAAGCCGAAACATTATTTCGAAAACCCCTTTGTGGTCGGCATTTCGTTTTATTTCTATCATTAAGCTATTTACACCGCGAATTTATTATTAAAGGTTCCATTCAACACGGGCATAACGCGGTCGTCAAGTTGCTTTCGTTGTGTGGTATAAAGTTAACCTGTATGGCAGACTTTTCTCTGGAAACAAACTGTGGCAGTCTTCACGGCTGAACAGAAGGCGCTTGCATATACGCATATATATAGTACTCAGCTTCTTTAGGGAAATTGCATCAGTACGCAGCGATGAAAAGCCTTTCTGGAGCAAGGTATAAACTGTGGTTGTGTAACGGTTGATCACAGCGCGCGAGTTTGAGGGGGGGGGGGGGGGCGCTATTTTTCTGCTCTGTATTTGTTTATTTTTCTTGCAGTCGCACGCTGTGCTACCCGCCGTTATAGACCGGTCTGTAGTGCGCACTATGCAGGTGGGCCAGGCGGGGCAGACACCACATTCCTATAACTACAGTTTCTTTCTTTCTTTCTTTTTTTCTTTCTTTCTTTCTTCCTTTCTTTCTTTCTTTTAGAGCACATCTTGATGCCTCAGTGAATGAATGATTCACAAAGGTTAAGGAAAAAAGAAAATCAAAGCACGTGTGACGAGGCCATTCGATCGTAGTCAGTAGAGATCTAGGATTGGGTACCCAGGCCTTGGATTGGGTTGTTCGCTTTGCATGAGCGTGTCGTAAATGCTTTAGAGCATAGTGTTTTCCCTTCGTAAGCGAAACGCCAGTGAATCGCGCTCGCGTATCTTTACACGAAATGCACGCAAATGGAACTATGGAGGCGGCTTGGGTGCGCACTCTATTAAAAACGAAAATAAAAAGAACACCAGGGAGAAAAATAGAAGCCGTGAAGCTAACCCAAAGAGCGCTTAACATATACGACGCATGCGCAGTGGCGAATAGCGAAGGCAAAGCTCCGAGTACGCTTCTTTTATAAAACTGTCGGAGAATGAAAGTCTGGTAAAGCACTGCAAGATCTGTGGCCAACATGAATTGTGCCGCAATCGCAGCGCGAGTCTTCCTGGCGGCGCGTCCGCTTCAATGCACACATATCAACCAGCACTGCGCATCATGCTGCCTGGCTTCATTCTTTACCTAATGTAGCTTTTATATTTTATTTTTCGGAACAAAGATGAAACAACATCAACAGCAGCGCCGGTCTATTTCCTTTTTCTATTTTTCTTCGTGGTACTTGCTGTTTTTATCTGGCTACAAGCAAACGAACAACGGTGATATATCAACAAATGGTAGCGTTAACACTGCCACAGTTACGACATTCTGAGGCACTCCAACCAAAATGTCACGTCTACCTTCCCCTACAAATAATTTAAAAGCCACACCACACACCTCCGAGGTGTTGAACACTGAAGTATGAACTAAACAGGCTCAGAAACGGTGCTTCTGAAAATATTTTGGTTGGATCATCTCACAAACTCGTAATCAAGCTCCCAACTAGACAGCCACCTCTGCCAAAGTGTGTGTAGCTCCAACTGCCACATTTGTACGGTACATCGCGTATCCGTTCGCCGGAACGGCGCGGCCGTTCCACCCGCAGCGCGCGAGGCATGAACGCTTTCCTGCAGCTGCGGACGCGAAAAGTCAGCCGGAGTTTTGTTACTTTGTTTCACGGGTCATCAAATTCCCGCAGGTGTGCTCGCAGTCGGTGCTCTGTCGACGGACTTGCCGTGCTGTTTTGTGCCGGCCGTTGCGTACGTGCACGTGACGTGTGCATGGCATGGCCCGGTGAACGTTTTCTTTCTTTCTTTTTCTTTAAAGGTATCATCGACGAGTTATGAGCGGGTGTTCACGTAGTGTTTACTGGTACGCTTGACGGTACAGTCGATTTCGATTGATAACGTATGGGGAATTACACAACAGAGTGGCCTCGTGAACTCGCTTAATTAAACAGAAACGCCTTATAAATGAAGCTACGCTCTCCAAGTTTGGTTAGATGCTCACGTATACAGTGCTAGCAAACCTCGGGCAAACGCAGCCCGTGTCATTTTTTAATTGAACAAAACTTTAAACTAAAACTACCTCCTACGTCATCGTCATGTGGAATGGGAAATGTTTGACGATCACCTCGAACAGCGTGTGGTATATATATAATGTAAATGTAATACATTAGGGGGTGCCTCTATAGTTAATGCAAATTAAACGGTGTTTCCTGTGTGAGAACTGACGCCTGAAGATTCGGAGCAGGTAGGATCCTGCAATCAGGTTGCCACTCTGTGATGCTTTGTTCACACCAGGAATAAGGACCGTCACGGTATACAACGCCTTGGTAATACCTTCTGTAGGGAGATGAAAATACTATCGGTGAAGTTAGCGGTGCAAAATGTTTGTAATTTTACAAAGACATACATAATAATCTTCCAGAGCGCGTTCCTGTGAATTGTACTAGAGCGAAAGGAAAGTGCGTGAAAGTCAGTGGCGGCGTTCTTGAACATTAACTTTTGGGAAATGCATAATTATTGCGACTCGTTTCGCGCATGAACACAACCTCTCGCTGAGGAAGTTATAACATCAGAACCAGAGCGCACTATGTTTTCTCCCCTCTCGGCACAGTAATGTCGAAGCACTCGCTGTTTCAGCGACTGGTTATGATCTTTGTGTCCTTCAGTTAAATAATGCTTCGGATACACGTAACATTTTTTTGTATATCTTCGAGTTCTGTTCAACGACGACGATGACGACGACGACGATGATGATGATCGTTAAAATTTGCATCTACCCACTTAGGAGGATTAGCCAAGACCCAGGCTGATTTAACTTTAAGTTACGAAATACCTAAAAGGTTTATTCATTCTTTAATGTGAATTTGAATATTATGAGTGATCTTATGATACGAAATAATTTAATAAGGAGGAAAATAATGATCAATCAAACAATGTCATAGAGGATAATAAAGAAGTAATTAGAATCTACCAACAGAACAATCAAATCGATTCAAATCAGTAGTGAATTTCTGCGCAGCAAGGCATATATTCCTATTCGTGTGTCCGAGAACGGCCTGAATGAAAGCAGTGTATTGCTTGATAAGGGAATACCCAGACTTCGCAATGCAATTTCGGTGGTGCTTTTCCTAAGGGAGGTAAAGCGTCTGCATCCCAGCAAAAAGTGGTCGATTGTCTCTACCTCATTGCAAAAGGCACATAAAGGAGAGACCGCCAGACCAGTTCGGTGTATATAAAGATTCAACGTCGGGACTTTACATCGCATTACATCTATTTTCCTTGTTTAGCAAAATGTCCTGCTCCGAGGGTATTGTGAGTTCGGTGCAAGTCTATTGTTGTCGTGTCGTCGTCTTCGTCGTTGTTGTTGTTGCTTTGTGTTTGTTCGTTGTTATTGCTGGTTTTATTTATTTAAGCGTGAGGTGATGCTGTTTGATCTTATTTCAATCGTCACAATATAGGGTGTAGAGAACGTGATAGAACATTTGTTCGCTCGTCTATTTCTTATCTGGGCATGAAGAGAAATAACCAGAAAACACACACGTATCCTTAAAAAAGCACACGCAGAATTCCCTCGTCGGTTCACTTAACTTATTTTTCACTTTCAGAAAATCTTCTTTTTGAATATTTCTAATGCCGCGTATGAAGGGTACGGACGTTTTAATACATGTCAGCACTTAATCCTGCGCCGCGCCGCTTATAACTGTGCATCTTAAGGTAACAGGAATCTCTGAAGTGCACATGCACATGCCGACGTTTTTTTTTTTTTTTTTGTTAATCTTTATTTTACCACCGCTAGTATATCATTCATGCGACAGCTTGATCAATAACTAAATCGTGAATTCGCGCATTCTGTGCTTAGTTACATTGTCTTTCTCTTTTGTTATTTTCAGCCAAATTCTTCACCTCGTTGCACAAGCCAGCCTTGTTTACATGATCATCAATTTTGCGAGTCCAGAGAATATGCACAAGTAAGTAAAACAGTTATCTTACATTTGTTATATAGGGAGAAGAATTACGTGCACATGTGATCGATAAGCGAGGGTGACGTTATCGTGTTTTGTCCGAGATCTAAGCCATATCTGCTATGTACGTGTTTTGCCAGCGCTTGCCGCGGCGCTTGAGCGATGTATGTCTTCTGTATAGCTAAACACCAGTGTGTCCTCGCAACAGTAGCGCACCCAGGATCTCTGCCAGGGGGAGTGGGGGTTCAGTTTTTCACGAAGTGCCGGGCATGCGATTACTCAGTTGTTGCATGTGTAAAAAAATAAATAAAATGCCAAATAATATTAACATCAATGATGATGATTATTTTTATTATTTTTTTCGGCGTTTTGCAGAGACATTAGCTCCACATTCTTCTAGGACATAGGAGCAGTTACGGAGTGGGAGGGGGGTTAGGTCGGCCTCAGGCGGGGGTTACAACCCCCGAAACCCCCCCGTCGGTGCGCCACTGCCTCGCAATTAAGGTTATGTCGTTAGCCTGTATTAGAAACGTTGATCACGCATGCGTATGACAGTTTGCCATTGGTCGAATCTTCAGATCGAGTGTTACAGAGCGTGACGTCGCCGAAGTGCGACGTCACGCTCTGTAAGTGCGGCGGCGCTGCTGTCAGTTTTGGCGTAGGCGGTTAGGCGATGACAGGTGACACATGGAGTTTCATATAGCCGAAATTACTGTGGGGGGAACTCTTAGCTGCCGATGGTATGGATCTGTCCAGTCTTGGTGCTTGTGGCTTCAGTGGTTTTTCAACTCTGCTTGCTCCTCTTCATCAGTGCCTCTATATCGGCATAAATGTTCAAGAAATGTCCCATATTCAGTATATTCGCAAAAATCAAAGGGAATCCGCGATCGGACACGACTATTGCGAATGGCGCACATTTTGCGGCGCTGTATCTTAGACGAGAACCGCACGTTTGCTCAAAGGACTCGTTTGAAGACGGAAGGAACGAAGTTCAGGCGAATACACGTACACTAACCGCCATTCGTATGCCGGTCGTAGCGCATGTACGCTTGAAACTCGCACGTACTACATTGTTAGCGCCTGCCTTCCCCCGTAGCAATTTCTGTACACACAATGGAGAATGGGTTACTCTCATTGTGCTACCATGCGCGAGCGTGCCTTGAGAGCGTAATTCTGGCAATTACGACCAGCCTTATAGTGGCGTGAACGAGAACAATAATGCGTTAACTCGAGGACGCGAAGGGTTTCCTTCGGGCGACTGTATTGTTCGTGCGGTTAGGGGAGGAGCGAAACAACACAAAAACGCTATTTTTTTTTTATTGCCGTTGACGACGATAGCACGTTTCATTTTGGTCTTGTTGTTTGTTTGTTTGTTTTTTCTTTCCCTGATGGGCACTGCTGCATCTTCAAGCCGAGCAGCATGTGCACACGTTCCCTTGTTGCATTGCCTCAGCCTCGTGTATTAGTGTCGCGTCATGCGGCGATTCTCACGCTGCGCCGTATACGATTCGTCGAAGGCGCTGCTGCGTCCGTTGTTCTGACGCTGCAACTGGTCTCTGTTGCGTTTGCTCTGGGTTAATGCAGTCATGGGCACGTTACTAGTAAAAAATTAACTGTGGTATACGGTTAAAATTAGCTGTGCCAAAAGGTAACCCTGTTACAGTTACAGAGTTTTCCAAAATGTAACTTGTTAGTTACAGTATATAACTTTGAAAAAGCAACGTCGTTGCTATTGAGCCACTGTATAAAATTAGGTAGCAGAATCATAAACCAAACGACAGAGTCTATTTAACAGAAACACAGGAAGGCATGCGGGTAGTCAAAATTGCACCCGGTGAAACCTTGGACGAAGGGAACGTAAAGGAGGGTGTACACTCAAGCCTAACACCAGCAGTGGTTGCGCACGCCTCATTTTGTTGCACCAAGTCTTTTGTTGGTGCACCCTGGGTGTCGGGGATTCACTTGCAAAATTCATTGTAACTTCTTCGGTTGAGTTGTTTATCACAGTTGGCATCCGAGAGATTTCCTCTCTTGATAAAGAATGCGTTGCGTCGTTTATACTGAACTGACGTTCAGCCGGCGCGATGGAGAGTATCCCCGTATTCCACTGTGTAAGGACCTTCTGTAACGGCTACTGTTGCAGTTGCTGTGTAAAAAGGTAACAGTGTATATACAGTTACGAGATCCTCTAACTCGAAACTAATTAGTTAAAATTACAAGTTGTGGAAAAGTTAACTGGTTACCGGTAACGTGTTGCTTGTAATAATTAGAGTCCGAGATTGGGGTTACGTGCGTGCCCGTGTTGCATTGATGTCCTCGTGGTTATGGCAAGGCAGCAACGTTCCAGTGCGACCTCGGGGAAGAGGATTGATCTGTGTGGGGCAGCAATTATGTTTCATTGTGAAAGACAGTGAATTGATCGGCGGTAGTGGGAGGGTACGTCACAGAACCAGGGATTCATATCTCCCCTTCCTCCCCCCCTCCCCCCTTCCCGAAAAAAAAAATTCTCCAGATAACCAATGACTTGGTAACCACACAACACCCCCCCCCCCCCCCAACGCACACACAATAAATAAATAAAATGAATTAAGACAATAAAACGAAGTTCTGGATAAGCCCTGCACAGAACTGTGCGAGTTTTTGTTTCCACGCGGACCCCCTTTTTTCCCTTCTCGAAGCCGGACCCGCCGCGGTGGTCTAGTGACTGTGGCAGTCGGCTGCTGATTCGAGGGTCGCGGGGTCAATTTCCGGCCGCGGCTGCTGCATTCCGATGGGGACGAAATGTTGAGGCCGTATACTGTGTGGTGTCAGTGCACGTTAAAAGAACCCCAGGTGGTCGAAATTTCCGGAGACCTCCATGGACTACGGCGTGCCTCATTATTATATCGTGGCTTTGCGACGTAAAACGCCAGATGTAAATCAGTCATCTTCGCAGTGTTCGTGGCTTCGAAAGCTGTACTTTCGTGTATTGATCTGGCTTTATCACAAAGCTTGTGCACGTGGAGCTTGTTGCAATCGTTGTGGTTGGGCCGCCCATAGCCTCATTTCCACGCATCACTCAAAGTAGGCAGCAATTTCCTTTCGCCCGCGTAGCTTGACATTGACAACAAAAGGTGCTTTGGCGAACCGTGCGAATACGCTGCGCTCGGTACTTTTGCACGAAGCATAGATAATGGAACATCGCACGGAAAATGTCAAACCGAATTGCTGTTGTACACCTACGGGAGGAGCATTCGTGCATTATTGCTGCAGCTGTATAGTATCGGAAGTGACGAGCGAAGCCATTTCTTCAGTATTGGAATGCCTTCAACGTTATACTTTTCCCATGCTTTTACTTCTTTCTGCAGTCTTTTTCGGTGGTTTTCTCAGAGACACCTATTTGTGTCAGAGCAGCAGTGTGCGCTGTCTCATGTATAGGTGTATCTAGTTTATTGTTGTCACCGTGAACTTCTCCTTTATTCCTTACCCAATTCCCTCACTATCTTCTTTCTCCTCACCTTGTCCCCTCCCCCTTCCATTTTTTTTTCTTTCTTTTTCAGAATTGTGCTGGCGGTCGGCATGGGCTACTTGTCGATCATCCACCTGATGCGGCAGACTTACGATTACGGGGGATACCACCTGGACGTGACCGGGTAACCGTCGACTCTGTTTGGCCTTCTTGAACATTTTTTGAACAAAATTAAAAAAAAAACTGTTCCGATCACTCGCGGAGGCCCTTGTGATCATATGGACCAAATATAACTGCACTGCACGCGCTAGGGAGTTCGCAATTTGGTTTCAAACGCAGCTGGAAAGCGCCCGCTCTTCTTTCAACAAATGACTTCACTAGGGGCGCCGACTAAGTCGCTTGAGGCAAAAATAGCATCGGCTGATTTCGCGACTACAGAAAGATCATCTGCTACGCTTTACTTGTTCGTTTTGAATTCAGCTAATAAAGAAAATGTGCGTGCCTTTCTTAAAGAGTGACAAAAAAAAAAAAAGAAAAGCCAAGCGAATTAATTGGTGCCCCAGTGATGTCAAGAGCGAGTGCTTTTCAGCTGTGTTTGAAACCAAATTGTGAATTCCTTTGGTGCGCGCAGTGTAATAATATTTGGCTCACATGGTCACAGGAGGCTCCGCGACTGATCAGCATCGTTTTCTGGCTATGTTCAAAAAAGTGTTGCAGGACCCCTTTAAACCCCGTTGTATTGTGTTGCCACGTCCGCTACAACGGCCGTGGTATACTTCGCCTGCTAATGGTTTTTCCGAAGAGTAATGTCAGCGATTATGTTGTGAAGAGCGCTAGGATTGATTGAGATAGGTGGAAGACAAAGCTAGCTTAGTACGCATTCGCTGTCCTTCAGTATAGTACGCGGCCATCTGGAGAGTGTATGGACTGGCTTTTCCACGAAGCTCGTTTTCGTTTCTCGTGCAATACAGCGCTCGTTGGAACAAAACAGGAGAGCATTGCCGTTAAGTATCCTGTAAGACTCAGCAAGTTCGCAGCGAGAACTTTTCATATATGATAAAAACGGCGTTTAGCGATAAATATTCGTCGGAACGTCAAATCTCCCGTGCGCGCAAGATCCTTTGGCGCAAGTCGGATATTGAGGCTTGGTGAATTCGATTCCATTGTCTTGTGGCCGTACATACGTATAGGCCATACCGCAGTGGCCTTGATGAAACGTTATTGGAGCACATACCACAATGTTAACAGTTTGAATTTGAGGCCATCTGGGAGTTCACTGCCGGGATTTTGAATGCACTTCTCTGTTGGATAACCCTGCCGTGCTGCGGAAGTGCAGTGGCAGTCACGCGCGAAATAATTGAGGCCGAACAGAAGGGTCTAAAAGACGGTTCTTTCAGCGCTGCTTCCTTATCCCCTCCATATATAGATAAGGAGTTGCGTTTCTTATCGGGGGCTGGGTAATTGCGGTCTCCCTGCTAGAGCTCTGTTTTGAGTGCCTCTGCGGGCACTGCCTCTTTTGATCCGTGCTGTGTATTTACCGTGGGGTCAGAACAATAGCACTCCAGTTGATAGCCAGCGCTTGTGCCTCGTCTTCCCTTTCTGCGTCCTTGTGCACTGCGAGCTGTTTTATCTTTTTGTGCGCTCCTTTAATATCATTACAAAATAAAGTAGCACAGCATGCTACTTGGTGTGATCATCATGAAAGGCGCCTCGAAGTAAAGCTAAGCGATGATGAAGATTTAAAAAAAAATGAAAAAGCGGAAAAAGGGCGTGTTATGTATTCCTGCATAACTGCATAACTGCCAGAGTCACAGCCATAGCTCGTTCAGCCAATCGGGCTTAGGCTATATATACGTTAACAGCCTTGCTCGTATAAGCGCATTAAGCAGATTGATAAGCATTTTATTAATATAGTAGATAGTAGTGTATAGTAGAACTGGCTGTAACGCGACATCGCACCTAGTTCGCGCGCTTTTGTGTGCGTGCGTGCAGAAATTCGGCGCTTTGCTGACAACGTTTTACATTGGCGCTTTTGACGCCCAACGTTCTCTCCTCTCCTCGCGTGCAGTCCGTTGATGGTGGCCACGCAGAAGGTGACCAGCATAGCGTTCAACCTGCACGACGGTCTCACCGAGAAAAAGGACATC
Source organism: Hyalomma asiaticum (assembly GCA_013339685.2). Lineage (NCBI taxonomy): Eukaryota > Metazoa > Arthropoda > Arachnida > Ixodida > Ixodidae > Hyalomma > Hyalomma asiaticum. The sequence goes on along the minus strand of CM023483.1, from coordinate 30,397,181 downwards.
ATCTTACACCCCGAGCAGAGAAGGCAGATGATCAGGTGAGCATGTCACGTGCAACGCATCTAAGCTGCCCTGCATTAAGTCTATATAAGCACCGCTAAACGTGAACTGTCCCAGAAATGCGTTGCATTTGATGACAGTTGTCGTGTGCGTAAGTGTTATATAAGCGGTAATGACGCGCCTGTGGGGAACACAGCACGTGTATCTTACGAGCATTACGTATGCGTGAACATGCTTCGTCTTCTCTTTCCCTTGTGTTGCGTCGCGATTATGTTTGTTCTTGCGAGTGTTTGATCCAATCAAGGTACCGAGGTGTACCAAGGTACCAAGGCGACACTATGCCCGCACTGCTACATGGCAATGAATATGCGAGCGACACTATAGAAACAGATAAAAAAAAGAAGCGAATAAATAAATAAATAAATAAATAAATAAATAAATAAATAAATAAATAAATAAATAAATAAATAAATACAAGTCTCGGTTTGCGTAGAAGGGAAAAGCGGGCCGTATCCTTGCCCTCAGCCTTCTGCTACATGATAGCGACAGTGATAATGATAGTGAACATAACACTTTTGCCCCAGCTCAGCGGTTTACCCAGATTTCGCAGGCGTGGAACTGGTTTTATGTTTTTTCACCCTAAACGCTACATATGATATACGCATTAAGAGTGCACAAATAAGATTGGGATTCCTGGAATTGTCGACTATACTGCGAAGATTAAGCTAAATCGTGGTGTCGTTGGGGGAGGGGGGGGGCGCACCTGAAGGTTGCTATCGACCTTCAATGCGGCTGAGATTAGCCCAACGAAGTGGAGGAGTAATAGACCGACATGGAAATTGACCGATTGGGTAACGCAACGTGCACCTGCCTCTTCAATCGAGCAGTCGATTCATTTGCGAGTATAGTTTGATTATATGTAGTGGGATAACATATATGATCGGACCAGTCTGCGCTCGACAAAGAGCATGCGTTGAGGTTTCCCTATGGATTCGACCGCAATTTTCTTTTGCTGTACACCTTGAGGCAAAGATGAATTATATAACATTAACGTTCGCGGTTTTATCCAGTGAACGTTCGTGCGGGAGATTTGAGCCTTGGAATGTTGTTACGTATGTCGCGAATTCCGTACACTTGTGCGACCTTTACAGCTAAAAAAAGAGAGGAAAGTCTTCGATTTTCTTTGTCTTCAAGTTGCTTCAGAATTATATTCCGTGTCGCTTTGTGTTGATCTCGCAACCACTGTGCGTGCGGGCTAACATACAACCGCACAGTAATGATGTAGAGGCATGGCGCAAGTTGTAAGCGTTCAGAAATGATTTGCGTTCCAGCTTACGTAGCACCTCACGGGGCGTGTGAGCTATGATGTCGCATAGGGCTTCAGCACCATACTGGTTTTCCCCCGATTCATTCTATTGACAGTGGGTTTAAAATTAAACATCATCGGCGACTACAGCTCACACGTCGTGGTGTTTCGCAGAGTACACACTATATATTTCAGTCGCGTACCTGCCACGTCATCGGAATATTTTGTCTGTTTCCGCGCACTTTTTTAGGTTATAGCTTTGTCCGTACGACGAGGCATTAATTATATGATGCAAGTATGCAAAGCAAGGTGTGTAGTTTTACGAGACGTATGTATAGCGGTAGACGTTCGCCTTCTCATTTTTCATCACTGACGAAATGAAGAGGCGAACAAAGGACGCCATGTTTGTGACAGACATGGTGCCTATACGCGCGCGGACAAATGTTATGCTTGAACGCATCGCGTTACACCCCGATTCAACGTGCATTCGAAAGATTAAGAGAACACTACCTCGAATACTGGGCGTTTTTCTGAATACAGAGCACAGGCAACGACCAGCGATTGCCGATCGCTCTGCTTTTCCACCCTGCGGTGGATTGCCCGCAAGGTGCGACTCTCAAGACATCAGCAATACATCTGTTAAAGCCTCAATAATGTCGCCGGCAACGTCAACACCATGTCGCTTGGTGTATTGCTGATGTATTGCTGATGTCTTGAGAGCCGCGAAAGTGAATTGACCGTCACCGACATCAACCTTCATATGTTCACAAACGCACTTTGACATCATCATCATCATCATATTATTATTATTATTATTATTATTATTATTATTATTATTATTATTATTATTATTATTATTAAAGACGGCAAGCCCGTCACTGCGATTAAGCATACGGTCCGCTACACGCGCCGGTCCTAGATATGTTCGCGACAGTTTATTGCGAAATTCGCCGGAGATACCATAATGAGAATGTCGCTGTGTGGATTAGAGAAAATATTTAGGTGACCTCAACGTTTTAATTAATATGCGTCACATGTGTAGTTGATGCTTATTTAAGAACGTGAAGCGTTATGACAGTGTGTGTTTACTGAGAATCGTCTAAGAATGTATTGTTACTTGAAGATCTTGTTTAAGATATGGGGCAGGCCGCTAACAATACTTGTCAGAGAGATATCCGTGATCAAAAAAAAAAAAAAAACCGGAAGCAGAGGATACCAAGGTGGTCAAGAACGAGAAATTTAACGAGGCGTGAACATTTTTCAACTTTGATCAACTCGAAGCCATTGTGGAACCACCTCCCCGCGGCGCTTGTCCTCCAAATATGATGAGATGACCTATCACTTTTTGTCTCCGGTTTGCACATAAAACATGTACATTTAAAACTAATGTTCATGCAAATCGGAATAATTTTTTTTTTTAATTTTGGACATTTCTTCGCTTGGAGCCTCCTGACTTCGGTGCTCACGCATGCACTGCAACGAGAATGACTGACCGTTAAAGGAGTTGTACAACCTTCTGAAGCGATTGCGTTGCTTACATTCGTGATGCTTAATTTCTCACTGTTTTAATTCATTAATTTATTTATTTATAATACCCTCAAGGCCGTAAGGCATTACAGAGGGGAGTGGTTAAAAGTACATAAACAAAAAGTACAGTGAATTCAAAAAATACAATTGTCTCCAAAATACACAAACAAGTTAGTTAAACAAACGAGTGCAGTGTGAATGCAAATAACAGAACAATTCACCTGGTTATACAATGTTAGCTAATGCTTCGCAAAAATTTTTGTGGTTAGTAATGGTTCCGGCACTTGTGGGAAGATGGTTCCACTCTTGAGATGTACGGGGAATAAACGACTGAAAGAAGGACTTAGTATGACATGATGCGATTCCTACCGTATGACGATGATCAACGCGGTTTGAAATGTACTGAGGTCGCAGTATAAAGACATCATGAAGTGATGAATGGTGGAAAAGTTTGTAAAAGAGGGAGAGACGGGCGATTTTGCGTCGGTTAGCCAATGGAATGAGTGCTAGACTATTTTTCATTGAGGTTATACTCGAAGTACGGTTATAGTTAGGATGAATCGAACAGAGTTATTTTGTACTAGTTCAAGTGAGGTGATAAGGTTTGCATGACTAGGGTCCCATATGGCGGATGCATATTCAAGTTTGGAGCGTATAAGACTCTTATATAGTAGTAGTTTTAACGTAGATGGTGCTTTGGAAAAGTTACGTCTTAAGTATACCAGCATGCGATTAGCATTGTTAATTACGTACTCTACGTGAGTGGTCCAACTTAAGTTATTTGTAATGTGTACACCGAGATATTTATATGAAATGACAGATTCTAGGGGAGTGGTGTTTAGGTAATTGGTGCTAGGGTTGCAATTAGTTCTGGATACATGCAATATTTTACATTTGTTAATATTTAATTCCGTTAACCACTTATTGCACCAGTCAGCTACATTATTTAGATCAGTTTATATCAATATCTTAGTATCATTAGCATTAGTAATTTCCCGATAAATTACGCAGTCATCTGCGAACAGATGTATGTTAAAAGTTACTGAAGCAGATAGATCATTAATATAGATAAGAAATAATAGAGGACCCAACGCGGATCCTTGAGGCACACCTGACTGCACTTCAATGAATGTAGAATTATGATCATTAGCAGTTACAAATTGGAAGCGATTGGGGAGGAAATGTTCTATCCATTTCATGAGATTAGGGTTGTTCATTCAGTTGTTTTCCAGTTAAACGCACTTGCCACCGTCTAATTCAGCGCGAATCATGACTAGTAAAAAGGCGGCAGTAAAAAGGTTTGTGCTGCCCGTTTCGTTCCGTTTGTCTTCGCTTATGTGCGCTGTTTGATTATGAAGAGCCTCCAACTCGCCAAAAAAATTGGTACTGCAATCCCTCGGCAGTACTTTTTTTTGGGGGGCTCACGCATTGGTGCACAGCCCAGCGGGGGTTATGGCGGCGCCCAGGGAGAGCCTTCTGTGAAAAGGTGTATACAAACAGCCGAAGCTCCCTGCTTTCGGGGACTTCCACATTTCAACGCAGCGGTAAGCGTTTCACGTGACAGAGAAACGTGGATATAGGCACAAGCTGCACGGAGCTGGCGCGAAAGACGAGATGACCAGTCCGTCTCCTCCCGACGTCATCATGGCCTTGTTATGCACGGCTCGGCGTGTTCCGTGAAATGTTTACGACCCTGCCTCCTCCGTGCGTGTGGTGCGTCTTTTCTGATTTTTGCTCTGGCCGTTTCCTTGTGCAGTAAGCAGCTGCAGGAGTCTGCGCTCTTCTGTTTGTTTTGGCCCAGCTGTTCACGCGCTGTGGCGCCGAGCCGTTGCCTGTGTATACTGACAGCCAATACCAACGTTCATGCTTAACGCGCTCGGTTTTTATTTGCTTGCTTGTTTGTTTAGCGCATATGGTTTGTGAACGGGAATGCCTGGCGAACAAACACCGACCGTAGGAGGCTGACCGAGACGCGCGCACGCGCCATCCACTGAGATAGTGGTATATATACTACTGCAAGGAGAGGCAACTGGATGGCATACGGTTTTTACGACGAAGCTCTATGCGTGTATCCGATCCGTCAGTCCGTCTCCTGTACGCCGAAAACTAAGTGGACCGATCCCGAAGGCAATGCGTGGCTGTTTGGGGTGCAGAAGGCCCTGGTGAATAGTGAATGAGTTGGTGTGTGTGTGTTTGTAAGAGGGGAGGGGGGCGTCGATCTCGGAGGTTGTGCAAGCACGCTAGTCTATGGCGATGAGTGTGAAAACATCATCGATAAAACGTACTAGCGTACCAGCCAATAGTTGTGTGTCGTTCTCTCTTTGCATAGCCACTTCCCTAGCGTGCATGCTTCGTAGCTCTGCACCCATTACAGAGGCATCATCAACATCATCATTACGAAGCAATCTTCTTCAACTTTTCCGCCATCATTATTACGAAGCGCTGCCCTTTGAAGCAGTTTTGTCGTATCGTGCCATGCGTCACGCGGCAGGCGACGTGCGCAGCCCCGACAGCAACCTGACTTGGCTCTTGGACAAGGTGCGGACCGCTGCTGAAGAAGCGAATCGCAGAGCTACGCGCGCCGCTGCAGCAAGGCAACTTCGGCACGACAGACAGCTGTGCAGAGAGAAGCCCGTACCGCAGCTCGCCGTCGACGCCGGGCCGAAAGTTCGGTTCGTTCTCGGGAAAACGATGCCAAGAGACTGTCTAAGATGTGCAGTTATACAGATTTGCACGTTACAGTACCGCAGTAATTATGACGTAGTGGGTACTTCCCTACTTGGCGAAATGATGCGAGTTATGGAGCAGGGGATACCCACCGCCTCTGCTTGAACTAGTTTCCCCAAGATTTTAAAATGACCTCTAAGAACGTCGCTCCTCCAGCTTACGCTGTCACTGTCCTGCGGTTCCGCGCAGGCCTGGCTCTTTTTTTTTAATTGGAGGATATATGCACTATAGTGGTGCGAAGACTGAGGAAGCAGCGGAGCTGGTTGCGTTCCCCTCCTCGTTTGTACTCTCTCAGGATAAAAAAAAAAAGTACAGCAATGCCCAATAAATACTTGGACGGTGAAGCGCAAACCACAGGACAAAGAGAGCGAGACGAATTACACTGCCGCTGTGGCTTGCGTTTCACCCTCCAATTGTATTCAATACCCACTGGCCCGAAGTTCTACTCTTCTGTACCCTGTAAATGTGAACGGGGTATGACCGCCGTCGTAGTTTAGCATCGGTCGCGACATCCAAAGGTCGCACGCTCGGTCCCTACCCAAGGCAGGTGTTTCTGCGTCCACTTAAATTCCTTTTCATTTATGTCATAATCACTACACTACGCTTAAAAAATACTACGTGTCCCGTATGCTTTCCCTGGCTTCGTTGTCTGTTCGCTTAATTAGGTTGTGTAAAACAGGCTGACGGAAATTTTTCCTTTAGTAAATTAAAGAACAGGGGAAGGAAAAAAGGCACCGTGTTTGTTTCTTTCTTTCTTGCTTTTTTTTTTTTCTGGCTCGAGTAGTTGTTGCATGTCTTATCGGGCCCGGCCAGACACTGGGATAAATGCTGCCCGTGACAACGGACGTTGATATAGATCTCATTTTCTCTTACTGAATTGTTAAATTCTCGCGTTTTTCGTACTGTAAACACTATCAAAATTATGAGACACGTACGGCGGCCGCGTAGTGGGGGCTGCGAATCGCTCTTGACGACCTAGTGTTCTTCAACGTGCACCCAAATCTACGAACGTTAAATGCCGTCTTTTCGTATTTTTCAATTAACTGTCGTCGAAAACGAGGCCACCGTGGCCAGTATCACTCTGGCAGTCTCGAACTAGGCGGCTTGACGCCGCAGTTCACCGCGGTGGGTCATCAAAGAGCTATAAGCGAACTCTTCGAGCGAGAAAGTTGTACTGTTCGCCGCGGTATGTTCAACTCCCTTTTCGGGCAATCCATGCGCTCCTCCTTATAGAGGGACTGTGCTTACAGCTGCGACACGGACAGTATCATTGCTTCAGAGCCCGCCTTCGGTAGAGGAGGGACGGCACAACTCAATACGTCGGTCCTGTGTCCTGTTTCGACGCCATTGCTCAAAGTTTTCAAACTTAAACTGCGTGATTTAAACTTATGGGCAGTCTCACAAGTTGTCGCCCGCTTGCGATCAGCGCGACGTCGATGTGATGGAAAGGTTGGCCGTGGATCTCGTATACGCAAGTAGAGACATAGTGAAAGGTACATATATTAAAAAAGAAGAAAGTACAAGATGTTTACAAGCTGATAGTGATACACGAGAGAGCACAGTAATGACTACACGAGATGGAAGAAAACTGCAGCACACTTGCGATAAATGGTGAGTGCAATAGAAACATGAGTAATCAACAAATAAACGAAGAATTACGACAGGGATGAGATCGAGTCTAACCGACAGCTTTTAAGAATTCGCTCAATAGCGACTGAATGGAAATTTGGCTAGAAAAGATGGCGCCGCCGGAAAGCAGCAGCAAGTGCTTAAACATTGATGTCGACTGCACAGCCGCCCGCCCGAAGAACGCTGGCCTGTATTCTTGAGGTGGACGCGATTGCTGGGCTGGCATTTTTCCTGGAGTCCACGCGTGATTACTTTCCTCTAGTAGGCTGAGCTATCTCGAGGTGAAAGGCCGCGGACTTAGCTTATACAGACGTTGGTTTGTCATCTCTTACGTCAATTTGTCGTTCAGGCGAGGTTGGGCAGCCCAGACGAGACCGCGCAGCACTAGTCCGCACTAGACGGTGTTATCGAAACTGCCCAGAAACTGTCCTGCGTTTAAATAAGTTCTTGTTCCCTAGATTCCTGGGTGGGGGACGACGGATCTTTGTGACGATCCGTCGCGCTGCTTGTGGAAGGCAGCGCTGCTTGTGGAATCGAACTCGCATTAGTTCCTGTCGTCCGACGAGGTCGTGCACTTTCATTGCACTACAAGAGCCTCTCATGCAACGCAATCCGTGGACTTGTAAGCATTCCACAATGGAGGCACGTACTCCTGGGTTCTCTGAAAGCCATTAATCCCTCTATTAAGACTTTCACAGCGCACGCAGGCGTGTTGGCGAAGAATTCCCGTGCGGCCTTCCGTGCAATATTCATATAATCTTTGCGTGCGCGTCAATGCAGAACGAACCAAATTGCTCTTTCTCGCGCTCCATGAGCCACTGACCGCCGTGAAAAAGGTTTTTCTTTTTATTCTTGTCAGCATCTGTGGTTCCTCTCCCGGTACTGTGACAACCGTTAATCCACGCGTCGTCGACTTGTACAGTGGCGTATGTACCTTGACGGGCCAACCTGCAACACTGATGGAGGGCTTTTTGATTCATTAGGCCTTTGCATATCCACTCGTTGCTGCCCTTACACTTGTTGTTTTGCCGTCACTATGTCGATGCGCTGCTTTGTACGTCTAATGGCAACGTGCTGACCGCGGTTATTTCGAGCGAATCGATAGCGCCGGCGAGTGGTCTAAGTTCTGCTTATACGAAAAAAAAAAAAAAATGAGCCTGCTGAATCAAAACGTCGCCAGAGCGTTTGTGCGTGCCAGGTGTACGAGTAAACGGAACTTGACGTTTTTGAAATGTTCAGACTACGACTGACGGCAATTTAGCGAGCGCAATTTATTAGTTCGATATAACGTGTTGCTAATAAACGATTATGAATGTCACACACACACACACATGCACACGCACATAATATATATAATTTCTATGAGTTGTCATTAATACCCTTCCGTTTTTCTTCCGCCGATACATGTAGTAGTCAGCACACTATTGCTTGTTCGATTATGCTTAGTCAATTTGTCCAAGTCTGGTGTAAATGTACGCTATTTGTTTGCATTATTCCTGTTTTGCATTTAGTATAAAAAATTGTCCTGTATATTGTTTGTCATTCGTTATATGTTCGTGTGCCTGGCATAGCTCTATACAAGCTGCTTCTTGGATTTGACAAGCCTGTATATCCTTGGTGTATAGTTATCTTCTTGTGCATTATTGCGACCTTTGTGGGTCGAAGTAGGAGAGAATTTTCACGATATATTTCAGTACGAATGCTTCGTTCGTACAGCTATAAAATCCAAAAGCAAAATAAATCGTAGAGACTCATATATACCTTTAAACGTCGCCGAATGTAATAGCGATCTTCTTATATACCATGTTTTTACACCAGGGAGAAGAATGCCCAAAGTAAATGCGCTCTATTCGTTCATAGTCCTGGCCGTTTATTTCTGTATTTTCTAACCTATAAGGTATTCTCTCATTTCTGATCTTTTTCTTCTCGCGCGAGCGGTAAACGCGACTATACGCAACAAGATAGTACGAGTTTACAGTGTGTGCAAAACTACACTCATGTATACGGTGACCTGCGCACAAAAAACGGTTAGGTCCATATAACGGAGCCTAACCGTTCATTGCAGAATTTCACATAGATGTGAAATTCTGCATCCAGGCTAAGCATGCGCTCTGTTAGAACGACACGACGGCCTTCGTTTATGTATCATCTCGAATAAGTTCATTTCTCCGTGCGATCTCTGTAGCGAGAATATGTGAGGTATATAATCCCGTAAAGGCGATGGAAGGATACGTTTAATGGCGAATCGTAAAGGAACATGACACTTATACATGTAGTATTACTTCAGACGTTATGAACTCATCAATGTTCTCTCCGTATACGCTGGTTCGCTCGGGGAAAGAGATTTGTAAATACGTTATCCCTGGCCGTGCTTTATTTTCATAATGGAATAGCGCACTGCAATTAGTACTTAATACACATGGACGTCAAGTATACTGTAAGACGAAGCGTTTATAGATACATTATCTTTTATTTATTTATTTATTTATTTATTTATTTATTTATTTATTTATTTATTTATTTATTTATTTATTTATTTATTGGTGCTGACGGCCTAGTTGTTCACGTCCCTGTCGAAAGTACCGCTTGCAACGCAGTGTTCGATCAAGCCCTAAAATCAATTGGCCCGTTACAGCACCTTAGTGCAGTTCGATTACGCCGCCTTTTTTTTCGCCTCATTTAGAGGCACTAGACATCCCGATTTTTAATCGATATTTCGCAGACAGCGCACGGCTGAACGTGCGGCGTCTTCGATCGGGTTTCAAGCGGCAAATTGACAACTTAATGAACCCGATGCACGATAATACAGCGCACGTGCGTGGGGTCACTGTTGTATATAAACGGCATGTACGTTTAAGATTGTACGCCCATTCGCTCGAGCAGGACGGTAATGTAGTTTAGCAGCCACGATGACAGTGAAAAGTGAATGCAGTCCGTGTTTTCACGCACGGTGCAGCGAGCTGAGCGGTGTGTCGCGTAGGGATGTGCTACCCTACGGGAGTACGTGCACTCACGTGATCGCTTTCATGTTGGCTGGCGTTGAGCGTGCAGCGTCCGTTATACAGTTGTGCCTTCGAGAAACTTTCGCGTGCCTCATTAAGAGATGTCTCTGAACAACGTCGGCATCGACACGATCGACACGAAATGTGGTACAAGGAATATCACGCGAACCAGGCAAGGCCAGAAGCGCGCAAAGGCCTGCCAGCCGTGTGTAAGAGATAATTATGATCATAAACTTAATTAATTATTGGTTGCGGTTGCAAATGGGATTAAATGTGCTATGTGAGGCTCCAACCAAATACCTTCTAGGACTCGATAAGAGTCGAAGGCCGACCTCCCATCCAGGAATCGACACCTTTTAGAATTCGAGTCCGAGGCCTTGAATAATGACGAATTAAAACGGATTAAATTGGTAGATTGATTGGTTTATTTGATTTATTGTTTTGTCACAACACATGCGGTGGGAGGCGAAACAGGGAAAAGCCGTTCAAGGATGGCTTGAGGGAGTCCTTCGCTCCCCAACAACCAAAGGCAGCAGCTGAGGTGCAAGCATTCAGTTTACACTGCAAGGTGTGCCTCTTAGTCGATAGCCAATGACACTTGGGAATTTTTCCAGAAACAGGCTGTGTTCTGAGCGAACAGCGTAAGTTTCTGAGACTGGCATAAGGCGGAGGCTCATAAACACCGGCTATATTATACAGTATAGAATGCTTGTGACTCCACTAGGGCGTGTATGCAGCGAGGTGCTGCTATACGTTGGTTGGCTTGTTGGCGCACGTCCGAACATTGGTCTTTCCCGCATCGCAGCCGGATGCCGAGTCCGCTGGAGTTCTACAGCTACGTCCTGCACTACCACACGCTCATGTGCGGACCGCTGGTGTTCTTCAACGACTACCTGGACTTCATCCGGGGAAAGCAGTTCTTGAGGCACAGCGTCCGCACCGGCGTACGTATACCTACACGCATATATCTTTTCTTCGCCCGTGACGGTGCATGTGTCGCGCTTCAAACGCACGTGAAACTTTCCCGTGGTCAAAAAAAAAAAAAGCAATAAACCAGAGTGACAGGATTCCTTTAATGGATTCCCTTAATGATACACATGCCAGCATGTTATGTAACAGATTTTCGAAGCTCTGTTGTATTCTTTACTTTGTATAAGCTTTCTCCTAGTTCCCCATAATGTCATTGTGCTCTTGTATTTTCATTTTTTTTTTTTTTTCAATGCAATTGCGTTATGTGACGAATGTACAGCGTGTTGCTCGAGGCCTAGTCAGGTGACTCATAACGTCGCCTTTCGTCTCCTGCGCCACGACAATCATGTATTGTGAAATAAATAAATAAATAAATAAACTTCATTCTGCAAGTACCGATCACCCCGTGTGATCCTTTTTCGCTACGAGTGTGCCTTTTGCTGCTGTCATATATATGTGACCGTTCACAACTTGGTAGACGGTTGGTGTTTAGTTGCACAGCTCGAGGTGCTGCCGCAACCGCGGCGCTGATGATGAGGAGGCACCCACGCTCATCTGTCTTCAGTGGCTGGGACGCATGCATCCGCTCGAAAGTATGCGCTTACCAGTCGCTACACCGGCGTCTAAACTTCAGCTTGTGCAACAGGGCAGCCAGCCGGTCTCGGCACTGGCTAACCTTCCTGGAGTCTCCCCTCTTTTTCCTCCCTCCTTCCTCAGCTTGTGGTGTACGGGTTAAATACTGTTCAGGCCCCGCATCTTTTACTGTGTATTAAACCCTGCAATGTGACTTACAACGAAACTTAATTTAGCACTTTCCTCGTTCTCGCGCTACGAGTTGAGTTATAAGATATGAAAGAATTTTTTAATGATTTATGTCCTCTGTTTGCTTACACGACTTTGCTCGGAGACGTAAAGCAGTGCCAGCGTGTGCGCGCTGCCATACGCGAATGTACGTCCCACCACAAGATACGATAGAGAGGGAGAGAGAGAGAAAAAAAAAACAACTTAACGACTCACTAGCACAACATCTAGTGTATGTCGGCTTAATTATAGCGTACGTGAAACAAAGAGTTCGTCAATGTGAACCCGATGTCTATGCTTGTCTTATGAATGGTGTAGGTTCGAGTGGGCATTCTCGGTAATACAGCGCCATACCGCGTTCGAAAAACGACCTGAAACGCCCGGATTCGATCCCGCGACCGCGTCGGTTTCATTTCTGTGGAGGCGGCGAAAATGCCAGAGGCCCGTGTACTGTGCGTTGTCGGTGCACGTTATAGAGAACCCCAGACGGTCAGAATCTGCTGAGCTCCCCGCTACGATGTGCTTCATATAATCATATCGGGTTTGTGACACTTAAAACCATGAGTATTATTTATGATAGCTTTGTACTCCAGTAACTGATTTCTAAAATATTTAGCATTTCTTGGAAATTCGTTTCACGCGGTCGTTCGAAATGAGGACACATCGTGCCGCGTGGTATCCGTGATTCAGCGCCATATTGGTAGAACGAATCGTGTTCTGACTCGCCCGTCCAAGGACCGTACCGGCTTGTGCGCTGTCTCACGACACAGTGCACCTACTCCGTGCTTGACGTTTGCTGTCATGTACAGGAGTGAATGTTCGTCGCAATGTACTGTCAGCAAACGTCGACCCCATAACGTCACTTCGCGAGGCAATTCAGTGTACAATGAATGCCATGGTCAGCTGCACCGAGCAACATTTCAGACTTGTTCTCTAATTGCTGCGTACAGCGCGGAAAAAAGAAAGAAAAACGCGCATATTGTGCACACAGTGCCGGACACTACGTGTCATGCGGTCACGTCTACTTCTTTTCTTTTTCTTTTGCACTTTCTAGAGTATTTAGTACGCCTAATTAATCTACTGACTCAAATACGAAGGTTCTATGAAGTGCCTTTTTCTCTGTGCATTGTGACCTTTTTCGCGCACTTTCGACTGATTCAAAGCTGACGGTGTCATTCTTTTGACGATTTAGCTGCGGGGACACCCGACGTCTGTTGTGGAGCCGTCACCAAATGTGAGTGGCACATTCTCTGGATTTCCTTCTTAATTTAGTTCTGAAGGCTATCATATGTGTCACTGTGGACATTCTGAACATATTGTCTTTCTTTCTTTCTTTCTTTCTACAGTGTCTATAGAATTAGAACACTGAAACAACGGTGGGACAGAGGCGCCTCAGTGCGCCTCGAGTGTGCTCTAACCGGAACGCCTTCGACGTTGAGATAGATGACACAAACCTTTGTTTGGCTCTGTGAATATAGGTTCGTCTGTCGACATATTTCACGAGAAATACGACAGTGGTCACTTGCAACTCGAACTGCCGGGAAACCATGTGCAACTCGTGCGTGTGAACTGAAACGAAATGGCTAGCTGAACGAGTTGGATGGTTAACATGTTTGAAATTACATTGCGAGGCAAACAATTAACGGACGTGTTATGAGAAAGTGTCACCCAACCGTTAACAGCATAAAGCTACAAGGAAGTCCGAACCGATACGAGGACGAATTTTTCGTCAATTAAAGTTTTTTTTTTTTCTTTTTCGGAAAGTCAGCATGGGTTTTCTTGTACATTTGTGCTATAGAAACGGGTGGATGGCGATTTTCCTTTTCATAATTATTGCCGCGTTTCGCGGAATTCTGCACAACGAATCGCCGATAGATTCGGACGGTGGTGAATAGGGTGGGCACCATGGTGGGCAACCCAGAAAAAAAAAAGTGACGCCTAGTGCGATCGCCTGTTTGTTTGCGAAGCAGGGTTCTATGGATGATAGAAGTCAGATGGCTCAGACTATTCGCAGGTTTATCGAAATTGAGCAGCTGTCTTGTATCTGGTGCTTTTTTTTTTTTCTTCTATACAGAGTACTTTCAAGTGGCCCATGTGTAGCGACAAATTGCAAACGTATTTTCCATAACTAATGCTGCCGGCTTGGCGAGGGTGGTAATAACTTAAGTACGAGTATTATTCGTGGTCATTACGCGACAATTCCAGGGTATGTAATGGTTGCTGCGGTGTCGCCATGAGAAAAATCAATCAAACAAACGAAAACAACTACAACGAAAAAAAAAAAAAAACGCCGCCGGCAACGTGTCCCGCGCTGCAGTTCCCGCTTGAGTTGGGCGCTAAAGTACAGAGGCACGCTGGGCGTAATAGCGGTGCCATTGATTTTGTGCATGCCCGCTCTGTGTGCCTGGTTTGCCGATATACAGCGTCGTGTTTGGCACGGCGCTGGAATAACGGGCTCAGAGCGGCTTACGTACGCTTCTTGTATGGTTATGTATACGCGCAGTAAGTGTAGTTATGTCGTCGAGCGGCCTTCTGGCTGTCTTTGGGGTTTCTGCTGTTTCGGTGCGAGGTTTATATACGTTGCCAGTCCAGCCTTCCCCAAAGCTTCGAGCTTATAGTAGACACCGGCAAACGATAAGGCACGATCGCCAACAACGTGACTGAATGTTCAAACTGATCAAGAACGTGGCTGAGAGGAAAAGGAATTGATCAATAGGTCCACGTTTGGTTTTATATGTCTGTACGAAGGGGACAGATAACGAAGCCGATGCAATCATATATGGTACGCTGTTTATACTGTTTAGTTGAAATGTACAGTAATTGTGGGATAAAGAGAAATGTAATCGTGCGAGAGAATAACTTGCCATTGGTGTGAACGAAACCGACAATTCCTCCGTATTATTCGTACGTGTGCAGTATTATGACGACATACACCATGCACTGTACTACAGCGGCAGCTGCTTTTCCGCATTCCGCTTTCTTGGATATTTATGCCTTTAACCTGCAGGTGCGTTTATATTTATGCCTTTAACCTGCACGCGCTACACCACGACATCACGCGCACGACTTCTACACCAGGCGACTCCCGCGTGTATGAACGTAAAGCATGCTAGTACCGAGAAGACAGCTGCAATGCAAAGAAGCCACCGCATATGTACAGGCACATTTTTTTTTTTTTTGTTTACCCAGGGAGCGCACAAACGCGCAGGATTACACGCTGACCGCTGCGTCGGCCAAGTGTTCGGTTCCGCCAGCAGACTCCCAAGCACAGCCTGAAACGTGCGTGCGCGGATGTGGAAAGATTTTCCTTACGCCAGCACCGTTTATTGATCCAGGGAACTAAGCTTGCCTACGTACAGACTCTTTTATAAATTTCATTTGGTCGCAAATTGCGCTTCCTCGGGTTTGGATAGCTGCGGGCGTGCACCCATTGCGTTGTCTCTGTGTGCAAGACAAATGCAGCTGGAGAACGCGACGTTCTGCAGTGAAGACGACTAATGGCAATACCGAAGTCTGTCAGCCCCGCCACGGTGGTCTAGTGGTTATGGCACTCGGCTGCGGATCCGAAGGTCGCGGGATCGAATCCCGGTCGCGGCGGCTGCACCTCGATGGAGGCGAAATGTTGAGGTCCGTGTGCTGTGCGATGTCAGTGCACGTTATAGAACCCTAGGTGGTCGAAATTTCCGGAGACCTCCATCACGGCGTCTCTCATAATCAGAGCTGGTTTTGGGACGTTAAACCCCACTAATAAAATCAATCAAATCTCTCACTTGGCAAATCGGTCATGCGGAATCGCGCAACGTGGAGCGAGGGGTAGGAAATTGACATCCACTTGTTCGTAGCTATGCGAGGAATCCACATGGGTTTCTCGAAATACGCAAGCTTCGATCAAAGCTGACGAAAAATGAAGCTTTCAAGCTGACCATGAATTAACTCTTCGTCAGCTTTGAAGCTTTTATCTTTTAAGGGTCATTCCTTGTAGCTTTGCGCTATATACAAACAAACGGATGCCAGTTTTCTCTTTTTACAAATCTCGCGCATGCATGCATGTCGCAAAGACAAATCACGAGCGTAAGTGTCGGACATCGCGCGACGTGGCTCCACGCCATTTGTGGCCATGAAACAGCGTTAAAAACATCGTCAATACTATACGGCATGATTGTACCCGATGAAAGATCAACATATTAACCAATTAAGATGCACTTCGCGCACGCGTGTGTGGAAACGCGCAAGCATATGCCCGTATGCGGTTGGCGCGTCCTTTATACTGTGTGTGTGTGCGCGACCCAGCGGCGTCTGCGTCGTGCCTTTCACAGATCAGACGGTATTGATCTAGTCCAAGCAATCTTCTGGCCGCACTGCGCTTCCGGAGTGGTAATGTATTGAGCGTTTCTTTATTTTGCGGCGTCAACCAATAGACGGGCACGCATTTCTATGTGTACCTAGGAAGATGCAATATATGTCCCAGAACGACCCTGTCACGTGAGACGAATCGCTTTGAAGCAATATATTAAGTGTATAAAACTATATAAATTATAAAGGAACGTTGCTTTTGGTGGGGGGTTTTCAACCTACAGCCCAATGGGCAATATGTTAGTGTTTCACCCATTGGGTTAAACGTTTACGAAACTTCTGGCATAACTGCAGCTGGTGGGCGCACATGTTCAAGCAGAAGACAAAGAAGACAGTGTGCGTCGATTTCTCTGGTGCACGGCACTCGCAAAGCTATGCGTTTGTGCGAACCTTCCCAGCATGAGAGCATGCGTACTCTCATGACGCGCAATTATGCACAAATGCATAGTGTAGTGTAGTACTTGGAGGGGGAACGTGGACATATCCGAGTCGCGTGAATGTGTTGCACTGTTGATAAAAACAAACCTGAAACGAGAGCACGTCTGTATACGAAACTATTGTGGAATTTCGCGATGCTGGATGGAGTGAAAAGCTTTCTCTTGGATGGCGTGTAAGGCCGACGCTCGGGGCACTGTACGTACACATAAGAAAAATTCCGACTCTGCGGAAATGTAATGCGTAGCAGGTCGCGATTTTGGTGGTCGCAGGGCGCGCCTCCCGCTGGGCATTTTCTTTTTACCGATCGAAATGTTACGCATCACACACACACACACACACACACACACACACACACACACACACACACACACACACACACACACACACACATATATATATATATATATATATATATATATATATATATATATATATATATATATATATATATATATATATATATAATCTCAAGTGCGCAGAAATTTGCCCAAAATAATGGCAATGTCTGTCCTGATTCAAACGTACCCTGCTGTGGCTGCGCACTCTAGGGCTTGTATTTTAAGCATATTTATATCGCGTTATATCGCGAGGGCTGAGTCCGCACGTAATCTGCGCTTGTACACACTGTTTGCGGGATTGACGACGCCATTAGTTGAGCGAACCGCATAGCAGAAAAGCTTGCATTGCAATTTTCAAAACGAGAAAGGCGCTGACAAACGCAAGAACGAAGACGAGAAGCGCCGGACCGATGACACTTTTTGTTTACCTGGTTTATCGTAGCAGCGGGATCTAGGGAATAGCTGGATCGAAATGCGCATATATGTAGAACGATAAGCGTCGCATATAGCGTTTACCGTACGCACGCCGTTTTTCAGATTTGGCGTTACCGTTAGCGGTGCTTGTGTGTGTGTTGACGTAGTCAACGTAAAACATGACGGCGGCTCTGGGCGCCCGCTTCGAACTGAATTTGGCGTTGCTTTTGAAGGATTAACTTCGTTCGTGGCAAATGACTGTGTAAAATGGCTTCGCTTAGCTTTAACAAGCGTCGACGACCGATTATTATTGATAAATTGCCCGAGTTTTCGAGACCGCTTTCACTTCCTGGCTGTGGTAGGCCTAGCAAGAGAACATCTGTAAACATTTCGGCATCACACGCAATTTCGCTGTTATAAAGCTAGGCTCATAAATATTTCATTTTTAATATTGCCAATATATTTGGGATATTGCTGTATGCGTGGAGACGGGCGAGCGTCTTGGTACCCGTTTTTAATCCGGCTTCTTTTCAGCGCATTCACCCTCCTCTAGGGGACGCTGCCGGCAGAACTACTTGGACGTAAACGCTATACCGCTAGACTAAATCTCGATTTCTGCGACGAACATTCGCGGTACGGTAATGCTATTCCCTCAACCCCCGTTATTGCGCTAACGTTAAACTAAAAATAGATAATTTTAGTTCGCCCGTAGACTTCTTTACTTTTACGGATACCAATCTACCGGAGGAGTTTACGGCAGAAACAGAACTGCTATCTGCACCTAGCGGAGGTTTGTTGAACTACAATGAATTCCATTATCTTCTCAGTCGCGTGAGCGTTCTCGTTAAAGAAAAAAAAAGAGTAAGAGTACTTTGAGCTAATTATTATCTCACGACCAATGCTTTAGACTAGCTGCCCAGCAAAACATGCCAGCCAGGGTAATAACAGTTTTCTGTGTTTCTGGTTAGGCTTCGCATCGTCAGGCGTCGCTAACAGCGTTGCTAGTCACGTACACATTTACGACAAACCAGTATCCGTAATCGTGAAGATGTCTACGGCCAAACTAAAATGTCTATTAGATCGCAACGCAGAGAGAGCGCGGGAAACGAAAGCGCGCGATACCGGATATCATCGCAGGCAAGGTCGTATCACTCTGCTTTCCCCCTTCGTCTAGTGCCTTTCTCAGGGAGATAATCCAGGGAGATAATCCCTTTCTGGGGGAATTTTCTCGGGGAGATAATTCCCCGAGAAAATTCTGCGAGGACTTTTTTTTTTCTTACCCCATGGCGTTTCTCTAACTGGCGGCGAACTGTGTATACGCTGCCTGAGAAACGTCTCGAAAGCTGCTTATTGGTGCCAACCGTACGCGCGTCTACTTACGGTAATCGTTAACCGAAAGCGGGCTTTCCTACGATATGGGTCTTTTTGAGGAGAAGCCAGCTCCAACGTTTTCTTTCCACTAACACGTGATAAGCTGCGTGTCGGGATAGTTAGCTTGTGCGCGTAGCCTAAAATGTTTTCCTTACAGCGGTAAGCATGCTTTTGTTATTTGAAAGGGGTACGTGGGGTTAACTTCGCAATCATTTTAAATAGGTAAATGCGCCGATGCATCTCACAGCTCAAGCCATGATGGCCTTATCGGAGTGATGTTGACGACGATGATATGGCAGATAAGGCGGACACATGCCATTTAACCGACCATCATGTTATTTTTTTGTGGCCAAGCGTATGTGTGGGTGCTTTAGCAAGAGGTCCTCCCTCGAAGAACCTTCACAACGTTGACCTGCCCTGGAGAGTTAGGCCGGCTATATGCGCGTCTTTACTGGAGGAAGGTGTCCGTAAGTGTGACACACTAAGGTAGATAACTCGCGTATGCGGGAGCAAGCGCAGGCGTCTTTAGATTGATAATTTTTCACGGAACTGTTTATTAATGTCTACTGTTCCTCAAATATAGTATAGTACTGCTCCTCATGTATAGTCACTGTTATGCTCCTCAATACCTTTGTTCTTCAAGGCTGTTTTTACGATAATTTAAGTAATGACCACGTAGAAAGGCTATATTTGAACGCTGGTCACACCTGCTTCTTACCTGAACGAATTTGAAGTTTTACGAGTTCGTAAATTCTTTGCGAGTGTTACAAATATGTTTTGTTCTTTTATGGGTTTCTTTTATGAGGTGTCTGTTGCCTCACTTGAACGCAGCCGCAGTTGTTGCTGCTGGCGTGACAATTTAAAATACAGGGTAATATTTTTTGATGCATATGTAACTTTAGTCTGCCCGAACAAGATATAAGAAGATACGAAGTAACATTAATTTTATGATCTTCGATCATTTCGTATTAAACCAATTCCAGGGCTTCGGCAAAAGTTTGGGCTGCGTTTAAATGCCATATCGGCCACATGCCTTCGCATGCGACCACGCGAAGGTCAGTGCTCAACTTTCTTGACAGATCAGCTGTAAAATATTGAAAATAAACAGCGAGTTATCAAGCGAACAGCGAATGTTGAAGTGCGCACATTCACTGACTAAGCACGCGCGCACAAAGGAAATTCACGGACAAGCATTCGTACCTGGAATATACGTGAAGTGCTGACCTAAATGCGGGAAAGAGCGGACGATGGTCGTCGAAATGGCTGCCTAATGCCCTTCATTCAACGTGAAAAATGGTACTGGCTCTTGGAGGCCGACTAAATGTTCTTTTGTGATCGAGATGTTCCATATAGTGGAATTATTTGTGTCTGTGCTTATTTACAGTGGGCGACGCTACAGAAGCTTTTCATAAGCTTCATGAGCGCCGTGAGCATCGTGTACCTGCTTTCTGCCTACCCTATCGAATATATCAAGCGTAAGTATACTCGATGATTTATTACCCTGCTGTCGGATCATTTTATCGAGCTTTAGTTATGCCGAGAACATGCGGCCACAAACTATTCTTTTTTTTCTCTCTCTATGCGTACTCTCAAGAACATGTCAGTACGAATGTCATATTTATGTGCACGTGCAATATCACTGGCGACCACCCCTTTTTCCCTTCGCATTACGATCATTTTATATTTCATGCCACTCGCTAATCTGTCCCATGTCCATCTTGTCGTATATCCTTTTCAGCGCCGCATGGCAATTATTCACGGTAATAATTTTTCTTTCTTCGTGGTCAATGAAGACTAAGAGGGTCGTTTGTTTCCTTGCGCTTACAGCGCAGCGTCCACGATAACGTCGACGTATAACCATGGGTAATAATACAAGGCGTTCCAGTTATACATACACGAATAACTGCCACTGGAGCTCACTGCATAGCAACTCACAAAGGGTAGATGACCTGCACCACGTTCCCATTGCGCTTATCGATTCGTCGTTTTGTGCGTGGATTCCAAAGCAACGTAAACGGCGTCTGCAGTACAGATATGGCCGTAATGCCGACGCGTAGCGTTTCGCAGAGTAGCTAGACCAATAAAGCTCGCCAGATCATCATCAGCTTTTTTTTTATCTGTATTATGCCGTGTATAGGAACCCAAGCGCTGCTGCTTCTTTAAAAAAACAGCAAAAAGATGCAATTAGCAGGCCCTGCATTTTTGTTCTGTGATGCATTGATTAAGCGAGCCGCTACTGTTAGTGTAAGAATTGGACGCCTTCGACATTAAACTTCAACTGTGCCGCATTCAAGCGGTCGCTATCTATTACGCCTAATATTATATATTCGCGTTTACGTTGGGGACATCCTGTGTACTTGCTGAAACTTTTGTTCTTTTCCCCCTCTTAGAATGTCACTTGACGGCCAAAACGTTAATCAAAGCGGATGAGACGTGTTCTTCCTTTATGTGCGTTCGATTTTGTTGTGGGCCGGATCAGTCTCGTGTATAATTACTGATGTAATACATTTGCCTGCTTCTCTTGCAGAGGATGACTTCTTTAACAGAAGCAGGTTGTGGCAAATGCTGTACATCATCTGGGCCACTTCGTTACACCGGCATCGGTACTACCACGCCTGGACTCTAGGTACACACGTGACTCTCCCGAGTTGCGCCTCACTCAGTCGTGTACACCAATTAGGTGCCGCGATTTGATCTCACTCAGTGCATCTGGCTAACATACGTTTGTTCTGTTAATAATAAGGCGGTTTATTGCCGAAGCAGAAAAAGCGACCGTCTCAGGCGAGCGTCAGACACCGACAGCGCGAGCCCCTCTTTGTCGGCGAGACGGTGATGATAGTGCGTCCATAGGGTGCGTCACTCTTCTTCGCTACAATAATAATAATAATAATAATAATAATTGCTGGTGCCGTGCGTGCCTTCAACCCTTTCTGCTAATGAAAGCTACAGTATATACGACAGTGGCGGCTCCATCGGCCATGATAACGCCTCATTAGCCTCGCCTTCGTGGTATAGTGGCTGTGGCACCTGCCTGTTGATCCGAGGGTCGCGTGGAAGCGAGTGTTAGGGGTCATCGAGTGAGATCTGTTCACGTTTGCCAGTGCGCACCTCCTACCACCAAGCTTATTATTGCGATAGCAATTTATGGACAGTTTCTACGGTTTTGTACTGTCGCTGTCGTCTTCATGTCCCGTATAAAGTCCAAATTGATAATACCTCCCCCCCCCCCCCTTCGCATCGTACGTGCTACCCGCGGGTAAAAGCACGCGAGTGGGGGCGACGAACGCTGCTGAAGCAGAGACCAAACGAGCCCGGCCCATGGCGACCGCGCGAATTGTGGAATTCGCGCGGTCGCCATCACTGGCGCGCGTGCTATCTCGGCAGCCATCAACGGGCGACTCGTGAACCCTTCTACGTGCTGCGCTCTCAACGCGGAGAGACTGCGAAAAGTGTCCCTCGTGCAGCCATATTTTCTTACACCAGCGTTTTGTGGAGTTACGTCAGATCGTATCCAAAAGAGTTAGCCGCCGGCCTCACTTTGTATAACATTAAAATTTCTTGCTACCCCATTCACTGCATCGCGCTTTCGGTGAAACTGTTTTACTTTTAATTGCTGCTCAGGTACCGCTCCGCAGCGTGATTTCGTCACTCGCCTGCGGGGCCCAACGCCGCAGATAACAAGGAGATAACGCAAGCTGCTTGCGCGGCCGGAGCGGCGGTGACCACGGGCGAATGGCGAGTGACGAAAGCCGTGGGGGCGGTGACATCGACGTCACAGACGCTCTTTTCGCGCCCAGTTTCGGTTTCAAGGAGCCTGCCAAGGGGAACTAATTGTTCGCGTAGCTCCGACGTGCGCTCCGCTATTCAAAATTTGATCATTGGGATTGGTAGTGTCGAGGACGGGCTCCAAAGTACTCATTTGCTGTAGCCACCAAATACTGATAATTAAAAAGTTAATTAGCGTAATTTCGCTAATTATGTGCGCTAGTGCGGAAATTATTCTGTATCTAGAGGCCGCCAATCCGTATACTCGAATGGTACACAAGACATTCCCGCGATTTATGTTTTCCTAATTTAAAAAAATGTGTTGTAACTAAAAAAAATACCCTGTATATAAGACGGTGCATCAGAGAAAGGAAGACACAAAACAAGCGTCGTTGTTTTTCTTTCTCTGATGCACCGTCCTTTTTCTTTTTGCGCTGTTTCCTTCCAGTATACCGCTATCGTACCTTATATGCTTGAGTGGTATAATGTGTTCGAACCACCGAAGGCCCTTGTCATGTTTCTTCGCCGTGCGCAGGTGAAGCAATTTGTAATGCTGCTGGCTTCGGTTTCAACGGTTACACCAGTGACAACAAAGCGCGCTGGAACCTCATCAGCAACGTGGACATCGTCACCATTGAGGTACGTGCGCGGCAAACAGTTTCGTGGCAGTAGCCTTTCTTGAGACTCGAGCGAGGTCGCTAGTCAAGGATATATGCATAGCATCTTTACCGGGATTCGGTGGAAAAGTGGTGAACTACGACTGAACTAAAACCTGTACACATGGTAACTCGGACTGCAGTTTTAATGTACGAGAGAATATATATATATATATATATATATATATATATATATATATATATATATATATATATATATATATATATATATATATATATGCGTGTGTGTTGTTATGAGGAAACTCATAACAGCATTATATATAGAGGGTAAACTAAGGAGCATGCAACGTGCAATGGAAAGAAAAACGATAGATGTAACGCTGAGATTGTGGCGATGTGCGACCTCGCAGACCGACGAAGTCTCGAACTTATCATAAAGAATGCAAGCCCGACGCGTCCGCTGTGATTCAGAGTACTTTACTGACTGAAATGGAACGCTAGCGCGCGCAGGCCCGTGGCAGCGGCACCTGCCTCGTGCAAGAGCGAGCGTTTCGTCATTTTTAATGCGACGCTGATGCTGCTGCCGCTAGCTGTCGCTACAGAGGGCTCCCCCCCTAGAGAGGAGGAAAGTCCGACGAACGATCGGATGGTGAGGCCAATGGCAAGGTTGTTTCGAAGTAGGCAGGCTTGAGACGTTCCAGAGCGATTGTGTCGGGCCGTCCGTTGACGTTGACAACGAATGTCGACGCACGATGCTCCAGAACTCGATACGGCCCGGAGTAGTGCGGCTGCAAAGGCTTCCGCACAGCACAGTTTCGCACGAAAACATGTGTAGCAGAGGTGAGCTGCGGAGACACGTAAGGAGACCTCGGTTCGTGCGGTCGTGTAGGCACGGGACGTATTTGCTGGAAGATGTTTTGTAGTTCGGAGACGTAGTCTCCGGCTGGTGGCACAGGTGTTTTGGCTGGGGGATCGAAAAAGTCGCATGGCAGGCGTAGCGAAGTGCCGTAGACCAACTCGGCGCATGAGCAGCCCAGGTCGGTTTTGATGGCCGCTCTGATGCCAAGCAAGACGAGTGGTAGTTGGACGACCCACTTTTCCGGTGATCCATGTGCCATGAGGGAGGACTTGAGATGCCTGTGGAAACGCTCGACCAATCCATTTGTTTGCGGGTGGTATGAGGTCGTGCGGAGGCGCGTCGTTCCGAGAAGCTTGAGGAGTTCGTTGAAGAGCGCCGAATCAAACTGCCGACCGCGATCAGTGACTACAGTAGATGGGCAGCCAAACCTTGCAATCCAAGTAGATACGAAGGCTGCTGCAACTGTGGGCGCTGATATGTCGGCGATGGGTGTAGCTTCTGGCCACCGTGTATAGCGGTCGATGCATGTCAATACGTAGCTGTAGCCCTTGGAAGGTGGGAGAGGGCCGACGAGGTCCAAGTGCACGGTGTCAAAACGCGCGTCCGGTGGAAGGAAAGACTTCGTAGGGGGGACGGGATGGCGATGGATCTTGGAGCGTTGACACGGCAAACAGCAGCGCACCCAGTCGCGAACTTGTGCGTTTAGCTGAGGCCAAACGTAGCGACTGGAAATGAGCTTCTGTGTCGCGCGAATCCCGGGATGCGAAAGACTGTGTACCGCATCGAACAGGCGTCTGCGGAGCGGTGCCGGAATGAAAGGTCGGGGTGTGCCAGTAGAAGTATCACAGACTACCGAAGTACCATCGGAACTCAAAACGACGTCCTCCAGTTGCAGAGACGTTGACGAATTTCGGAGGGTACGTAGCTCGGTGTCGTCACGCTGGTGAGTGGCGAGTAGGCCGACGTCGATGATGGAAGGCTCTGCGGTTGGTGTGGAGACTGCATCGACGCGGCTCAGAACATCGGCAGGAATGTTGTCGGTGCCTTTTACATGACGGAACGTTGTTGTGAACTCCGAGATGTAAGAGAGACGTCGACTCTCGCGAGGCGAGTAGCAAGACGCCGATCGGTTCATCGCGTGCACAAGGGGCTTATGGTCGGTCAAGACAGTAAACTGACGACCTTCTAGGAAGTGCCGAAAGTGACGGACAGCCAAGTACACGGCGAGTAGCTCGCGGCCGAAAACGCTGTAACGGGTCTGTGCAGGCTTCAATTTCTTGGAGAAGAAAGCGAGTGGATGCCATGTACCGTTGATCAATTGCTGCAAAACGGCGCCAACAGCGTTGTTCGAAGCGTCTGTCATGACAGCAGTCGGTGCGTCTGGTTTCGGATGTCTCAGCAGCGTTGCAGTGGCGAGGGCAGACTTGGCTCTTGTGAATGCGTTGGCGGCTTCTTCAGTCCACTGAAGCTCTTGCTTCCGTTTCGAGCTTAGCAGATCGTCTAGAGGGGCCACAAGTCGTGCACAATCGGGTATAAACCGTCGATAGAAATTGACGAACCCGAGAAATTGGCGAAGCTTGGTCATTGTAGTCGGCCGTGGAAAATCTTCGACTACGCGAATCTTGGACGGGAGTGGCCGAATGCCGTTCGCGTCGACTACGTGTCCTAGGAACTCGAGTTCCTGTCGACCAAATTCACTTTTGGCGGCGTTGATGACGATTCCTCGGCTGGCAAGGCGGGAGAACAACAACCGCAGGTGTTGAACATGTTCTTCAACGGAAGGGCTTGCGACAAGGAGGTCGTCGATGTAGGCAAAGACGAATGGCAAGCCTCGTGTGACGGAGTCGATGAAACGCTGGAACGATTGGCCAGCGTTTCGTAGGCCGAAGGGCATGCGGAGGAATTCAAAAAGACCGAAAGGTGTGGTGATAGCGGTCTTCGGAATGTCTTCCTCGGCGACTGGTAGCTGATGATAGGCGCGAACAAGATCAATCTTGGAAAAGATCGTCGCGCCGTGCAGCGCTACCGTGAAGTCTTGGATGTTCGGAAGCGGGTAGCGATCAGGAACTGTGATGTTGTTGAGCGCGCGGTAATCGCCACATGGACGCCAATCTCCAGTCTTCTTAGGTACCATGTGAAGCGGAGACGCCCAGTTGCTAGAAGAAGGTCGGATGATACCGAGTGCGAGCATGTGCTCGAACTCCGCGCGAGCAACCTTGAGTTTCTCAGGGGACAAACGCCGAGGTCGAAAATAGACCGGAGGGCCGGAGGTGACGATGTGGTGACAAACGTCGTGTTGGACCGGTTGCGTCCAGTCCGGCTGGCGTGTCAGAGTGGAAAACTCACGGAGGAGCTCGGCGAATGGTTGTTCCAGCATAGAAGATATGGGCGCAATCGGCGATGTGGTTGTTGCAGGGGCGCCGGTAACGGTCAGGTGAGTGACAGTGTCGATAAGACGACGCTGTTTCACGTCGACAAGGAGTCCATAGTGGTGCAGGAAATCAGCTCCGATGAGGGCGCGTCGGACGTCTGCAACCAGGAAAATCCAGCGAAACGCTCGTCGGAGGCCAAGATTGAGCATGACGGAGCGTGATGCGAAAACGGGAATCTTGGTACCGTTGACGGCTTGCAAAAACGACACAGGTGTCGCTTTTCGGTCGGAGCGTTGAGCAGGAAGGATGCTTACGTCTGCTCCTGTGTCGACTAGGAAACGTTGTCCAGTGGCTCTGTCTGTGAGGTAGAAGAGGCGACTTGTGTGCTGGGCCGGACCACTTGTCGCCGTCAGAGGTCGGCCGGCCTGTTTCCCTGCCACGCGCACGGGCGCCGGCAGTGATGAGCGTCGTTTCCAAAACGGCGATGGTAGTAGCAGACGCCAGGCTTTGGAGACGCGTGACGGCTGGTGGGCGTGCGTCTCGACTTGCTGGAACTTCGGTGGCGTGAAGAACGAGGTGACGCGCAGCGATGTTCAGCTGCAGAGACGACGCGTTCGAGACGCTCACACAGGGCGTCGAGCGGCGAATGTGGTGTCGAAGAAGACGGCAGCGTTCGCAGCGTGGTTACGCCCTCAGCAGTAGACGCTGTCGTGGCTGCGATGCTTGGGGCGGCTACTTCCATCACCTTGTCGGCCAACGCGGCAAGTCCGGTGAGGTCCATGGTAGAAGCTGTCGCCAAAACCATCTGCACGTTATATAGCCGGTAGTCGTTGTAAAAACAACTCGCGTAACAGCGCGTCGTCGATGGATCTCGCGTTGTCTCCGAGCAGCTGCTTCATTCGGCGAAGAAGTTGACTGGGGCGTCTGTCGCCGAGTTCTTCAGCGGACAGGAGCTGCTGGATACGAGAACGCTGTGAAACTGCCGTGCGCTGTAGCAGGGTACGTCGCCTTGAGATCGTCATAGGCGTTCGCAGACAGCGAGGTGCTCAACAGATCCGCTACTTCGTCGATGGCGGTGGGCGAGAGTGCCGCAACAGCGTAGTGGAACTTCGTAGCTTGAGAGCGGATACCAGCAACTTGAAATTGTGATTCCGCCTGAAGAAACCACGCCGACGGATGCTGGTCCCAGTACTGAGGAAGGCGGACAGCTATGGCTGAGCAGGAGGGCTCACCGCGTTGCTCGGGGAGGTGCTGGTCTCGAGAACTCGTACTGTCGGTCCGTTCCATGGTCGTTTCTGCCACGGAAACGTATGGCCACTATCACGTCCGGGTCACCAAACTGTGGCGATGTGCGACCTCGCAGACCGACGAAGTCTCGAACTTATCATAAAGAATGCAAGCCCGACGCGTCCGCTGTGATTCAGAGTACTTTACTGACTGAAATGGAACGCTAGCGCGCGCAGGCCCGTGGCAGCGGCACCTGCCTCGTGCAAGAGCGAGCGTTTCGTCATTTTTAATGCGACGCTGATGCTGCTGCCGCTAGCTGTCGCTACAAGATAAAACACGAGCGGAATGGATCAGGGAACAGACAGGAGTAGTTGATATTATTATATCAATTAAAAGAAAGAAGTGTACCTGGGCAGGACATGTCATGAGGAGGAAAGGTAACAGATGGATAGGGAGAACGCTACAGAGGCAGGCAAAAGGTTAGATGGAGCGATTAAATTAAAAACGTTTGCGGGCATAAAGTGGAACTAACTCGCTGAGCATAGGGTGGATTGGAAATCGTTGGGAGAGGCCTTCGTCCTGCTGTGGACCTAAAATAGGCTGATGATGAGGAGGAGGAAAATCAGATAATTCCAGCATTCTACAGGAGCAAGGTTTGAGATTGGGTTAGTTGATGATCCATAGTATATGTGTCTGCCACTACTATCTTTGTCCGTTGTCTGCTTGTGATTTCACTATTCTACAGAAGAAGGCGCTAATTTTGGTGCATATTACATGAGAAGGCGATTCGAACGGCGCCCAGTCTGATGAGTCGTCGTTGTCTCGACCCCGCGTGCAGACGTCGACGAGTCTACGGGAGCTGCTGATAGCGTGGAACAAGTCGACCCAGACGTGGCTTCGCACCGTGTCGTACGAGCGGGTGCGCCGCCACCGCACTCAGCTGACGTTCATCCTGTCGGCCATGTGGCACGGCTTCTACCCGGGTTACTACCTCACCTTCGGCACCGGAACGCTCTTTACGCTGGCCGCCCGATCAGTGAGTGGCTTCCACTGTGCGAATATATACGTGGCGGGCTTTCTGGATCAAATTTAGGCAGTGACCAGATTTTTACCGAGCCAGTCCGCGGATAATATACGGTGGCCATTTTTATTCGATACCTTTGGCGGTACTTTACCACAAGAGCGTACACGTTAGTTGCCACCTAACGCCGTGAAACTGTGCCCTTGGTTCATCTGCAGGTTCGTCGTAGCGTGCGACCGCTATTCCAGGGCAGCCGGCAGAAGCAAAAGCTGTACGACCTTCTCACCTGCTTGGCGACGCGCATAGCTGTAGCCTACATGGTGTTTCCATTCCTCCTTCTAGATTTTCACTCCAGCATCAGGGTTTATCGGTGAGTAATTATACTCAGTCAAGCGACTTTCGAGAACAGTTCTTGCCACAGGATGCATTTCAAGTCTGCGGCGTCACGCCGACTGACTAGTGCTGACGTCCCGTCGGAGAATTGTCATTGTGTTCAGTAATAATAAAAAGCTTCTCTCTCTCTCTTTTTTTTTTGTACAATAAGTGAAACAGTTACTTTAAGGCCAATAGTTGAACTTGCTCACGAGGTAGATTCAAAATCAACTACAAGACGAAGTGAGTGGCGTAATACATACAATCCGATAGCGAATCGATGAACAGATCATTAAAAACGATACAGAACACGGAATGTTGCAGGAGCGAACATCTTCACAAGTGGACTTGTCTTCGTCAGGACGGTGACTGCCGTTTTGACGAAGACAAATCCACTTGTCGAAGCGTTGTTCCTCTTTCTTGTTCTACATCGTTTTTAGCGATTTGTTCATCGATTCAAGCCTCCATCTTCCCATGAGCTTCTAGTTTGTTCGATAGTGAATTACACCAAGGCACGTACGCTGTATAAAAAGTGGCCTCTCAAGTGCTGTTGGAGGGGCCGGCCGGCTAAATGCGCTAGCGACTGAAAAGAAAATATAGAGTACAGAAGTCCACAGATGCCGAACCACTATATACATTTCCCACCCGATGAAGATATGGGCATGCGTAGTCGGAATTGATTTTGCGGGCTGTTTCTGTTGTTTCAATCAATCAAACAATCAATCAGTCAATCAATCAATCAACAGAAATTTATTTTTATTAACTTAAATTGCATATGCAAGGATTATTTGGGCCGATGGCCTAATGTGGCTGTGGCCGGTACAATACAGTGTGCAACATGGAGAGTACAGGTCAGCAACGAAGCAAGTAGAAAAAGCGATCTATATATATATAACGAAAGGGAAGGGGGTCAAGGGTTCGCTTTTATTTGTTAGAAACAAGTTAATGACACAACAAATATTGCTGCTTAACACTCCCAGGATTCCATATACATAAATACCCAATAAAGTCGACGGGGGGACGACCGCCTTCGTAGTTCAGTAGGTAGAGCATCGGACGCGATATCCGAAGGTCGTGGGTTCGGTTCCCACCGACGGCAAGTTTGTCTTTTCGTCCACTTGAATTCCTTTCTACTTACCCCAAAATTACAATATAATTACGAATTGAAATAACTTCCCCTATGCTTTCCTAGGCTTCAATGTTTGTTGTGTCATTAACTTGCATATATATATATATATATATATATATATATATATATATATATATATATATATAGCACATGGGTATTTATCAAACACAATTAAGGCAATGAAAATCACTTCTCACATCCTTGCTCAGTTCGTCATACTTCGCTATTACGTTTCATCAGGGCCAATTCGTTCCCGTGGTCCGTTTGAAGTATCTGCGTTATTGCTTGCCACGCGCGCCCCACTTATTCCCAATGGCTTCCTTTAAAACCACCGCATTCTGCCCGCAGGCATTTCGGATTCTTGGGGCACGTGCTGTGCCTTCTAGCCATGTACGTGCTGCCCAGGCTGCTGCCACCGCCTCCGCGATCGCCGTCGCGGGCGTGCATGCCGCCCGCAGCGCCGCAGAGGACGTCCCAAGGAGTCCCGGACAGCCCGTCGAACGAGGCGGCGCTGCCGGAGGGTGCGCTAGAGGACGAAATACTGCTGCAAAACTCGGTGCCCGAAGAAGACACGGTATCGGGTGATACTACCGTGACTGACTTCGATGCCAAGATCTCTCTGCCGTCGCTGGTCTCGGAGAACAATCCGGCGGCGCCGGCTTCGGCCCTTCACGACTCGCCCAAGCCGCAGCCGCCTGGTGGTGATAAGAAGACGCAGTAGAGCAGTATAATGCGCACATTTCGCTTTTTTTTTTTGTTTCCGGAGAACGCACATGCCTTGTCGAGGGAAGAGAAAAAGGGACGGAAGGAGAGAAATCAGTGCGGCATCTGATATTGTTATATATGCCCGCGCGAGGTGTTGTGGATCTTGAAATTAACCGCACTTGCACCCGCTATTCATCTTAGTATTAACGTCGTGGATAGGTGCGAACACAGCTGGGCCTTTAGCTATATAGACGAGACGTTATTGCGCGTGAGGCTGTGTCGACGTCCGCCTGTGTAAGCCTATAGATGTGCATTGCGCGCCATTGCTCTTAACGCGGGCGTGTTTTGATGTTGTTATTGGAGGTCTAGCGGTATAATACGTCAGGTTGTACGCGAAGAAGAAATTCATCCTAGTAATTTGGTGCACATGTACACTTGTACAGCGAAACCGCGGCCATAAACGCCATAGTTGAGCGTTAATTGGAATTCGGCGATGTTGCTCGAACACGTGAGATGGTTTTCTGGAAGCTCGCTCTCACGGGAATATCGCGGGTTGCAATGTGCCATAACTTGGGTGTCTATGGGAGCGGTGACCTTGAGAAGAAACGCAGCGGCGACACGAGCGAAGCTTTATAAATTTATGCGGTATACCCCATCAGGCGTCGCGCATACTCGCATGGAGCGGTGACCTTGAGAATAACGGGTGGAGCATACCCAGCCCGGGAATTCGTGGGTATGTGTCGCACACGATTTTACATGAAGCGAAAGCCTGCTGCGTGTCTGATTCATACATGAAAAAATTTATAAGTTATCGCGTACGTCACAGAAAGTGTGGGCTGAAATATATAGAAAAACGCGTACTTCCTCTTTTAGGCTAATCGTGTCTTGGAAACGTCTTGGTCCTAGATGTATGTGTCACAGGTACGACTAAATGTATTAACACATTAATGCAGGCTTTTGTCTTCAAGTGTTACACAGGTGCGACAAGCTGAATTTTCGACTGCTGCATCTCCAAGTTCCTATGTGTCGCCCCTGTGGTCCGGGAGGGCGTAATGCAATCATTTGATATCGTTGACACGCGTAGCGCGTTGAATGCCGTACTGCTTTCTTTTCGATACAGGCGGCGAGCCAGCCGCATTGTTAGCTTACGTGGCGCGTATTTTCTTCTTCAACAAGTGTGCGAATGTCATACACTTCTTGACGCTGTAGATGGATATGGCAAGCGCTGACGTCGTCGTGAGGTGGGTTTATCAACTACGGTGTCTCGTTGTGCGTCCTTTGTGGCTGATGCCTTTTGCCGTGTATCAATTGGGCCTGCCTGTTCACCGTTCTACGAGCAGGTGAGCACGGGCAATTTCCCACGTGAATAATCGCGTGATCTACGTCAGCCAAAGCGCACATCTCAACTTGGTCCACAGACTGGCGTGTTTGTGTTTCCGCATATAGACACTTCATTTCATGCAGGCTTCCACTACAAATCTTGTTCCCGCGGTGGTACTTAGTGTGGCTGTCGCAACCCTTCTGGGACAAGCATTAGAAGCGGTATGCTTCGAACAAATAGATTAGATCGTCGTATTTGTAAGACTGAATGAAAAGTCCTTGAAAAGGTTTCTTGGAACGATGGCTTCATGCTGTTCAACTAATGGTCGCTCAACCCTGGACGCATATGCCATGGTACTCAAGTGGGACGGTAATGCGCATACCTTCGAGTGAGCTCAGACGTGATGGACTTGTCGGCAAGGAAAAACTCATGAATGTTTTGCGCGAGGAAGGCACTGCACATGTGAAGGTGGCAATATGAAGTATTGTATTATGAAGGCGTGGATTTCGGACCTGGCTAGATGCGAAACTCTTGGCTCTGTTCACCACCGCACTGCAGGTATTTTCGTTTAACTCGTGCGCAATGCGTTGAACTTTGCACAAACTTCGTGCGCAAAGTGTTTAGCGCGAGGTATTACTATTTCCTTTAATTTCCTGCGCATCGTCGCACTTGTCGTTTCAGACCTTCTTTTTCTTTTCCTTTTTTTTTTGGTGGTATGGGATTTATACCGTTCTGTTGATGGGCTTTAGGGGCAGTGCAGCATATTTTTTTTTATGCATTAGTCTGGCAGAAACATTGTCACGTTCAGATGGACCTAACATCAGTTCTTCTATGTAGGTTTGTTTCAGCAATCAACTTACACAAAGGTTGCGGTTCGAATAGGCAACAAAGAGCACTTAATATAGTTGCTTTCCCTGACGTCACCGTGTAGGCCGTCGATTCACTTTCAGGCTTAACTTTGGGACGCAAGATGAACTGTACATGGTGACAGTTGTGCCGGCTATTCCAATCTGCGGCTGTTGATGGCGAAGTACTTATACAAGACACTTGCATGTCTTTGGTACAGCTTCGCTTCAGGAGTGTAGTACAGATGTCGTGTGTATAGAGTACCAGAGCACTACTACTCGGATCGAATAAGGTTCGTCGAGCGATGAGTATAGGAAATGTGTGTATTGTAGCCGGATTCACCTGCGTTCATCCCTCTATTATGTAATACCCAAAGGAGCCCTGCAACACTTTTGAGACATAGGAAAGCTCCTTTCACACACCAGGAGACTTGAAACTGGGTTTAAATGCAGCTGGAAATTGCCTGCTCTCCTTTCAACTGATGACATCACAAAAGGGGCCGATTACGACGCCTGCGGCAGAACTGTAGCATTGGCGATTTCGTGACCGCCAAGACATCTTTAGTAGTGCCTATTTGTTCGTTTTCATGTTGAACAAATAAAGAAAAGTGTACGTCTTTCTGTAAAAACACCAAAAGAACGTCACGCGACGTAGGCGGTGCGTCATTTGACGTCACTCCTTTAAAGAAGAGCAGGCGATTTGCTGCGGTACTTGAAACGAAATTGTGAATTCCCCTGCTGCGGTGCAGTGAAACAGCATTTCGGTCGCACGTGCACAGGGGCCTCGCCTTCCGATCGACACCGTTTTTTATGTACAAAAAGTATTGCAGGGCCAATTTAAATGTTTTAACTTTTAAAGACAGTTGATGCTGTTCGCTGTTCACATCTTGGACGTAACTGTTGAGAGAGCTGCACAGTCGTGTGAGGAAGGTAACGTGTACTGTACACCGTTGTCGTTGATTAAATGTGATGGTATGTACTGTAAATGACGTGCAGGTAAATGGATGGTCTAGTTATAGCAGTCACGTGCACCGTCGTGTGTTGCACGTGTTTGTTGCGGCTGATTGTTTTTTTTAGTCGTTAGGCATTACAGTGCACGATTTAAATACAACAGTAGGCAATATTAAGAAAACAACGAGATGAACATTCACAAATTTGAGAAAATATTGTGCCTCGATTGTAGCGTAAGACCATGTAATGCACATTCAACTTTGCACCCGGTAGAGCGAGATCTATAGCTCAAGCTAGCGCCTGTTAATTGTCGCTTTTGTGGCGGTGGCACCTAGCGACATTAAGTCTCTTGTTCGGCAACCCTGATTCACCTCCCGATAGAACTTGTTACGATAAACAAAACGGCTGTGATGAATAAATAAAAATCCTATAAAAGCAATTTTCCGGGTTGTGTGAAGTAGGTGTGATATTGGAGCATCAGTTTAGTACAAAAGAAGAGCAATTTAACGATCATGGTAATTAATGAAAATAATTAAATGAACGTAGGTGAGCACCGCATTGGATTCGCGGGTGTGACCTTGGTTTTTTCGGGTATGAGCAGCAGATTAGAAAGAAAGAAAAGAAAGAAAGAAAAAAGAAATATCACGTGTGGCTCATACCCTCATTGGATACGAGAGTCTGAGCCAACCCACGCATCGGGAGGTGTTCGTGCTGTGTGCGACGGCATTTGGTTCAAGAAATGCGTGCCCACAAAGTCTACGTAAAGTCCATCAAAATTCTACGTGCTGGCGCCATTTCCGAAGCTTAAGTTAACAAGTTCGCCTTTTTTTTCTCTCTCCGCGTGTTAATTGTGGCCACCAATTCACTTTCATATCTTCCGCCGTGCATGTCAATCATGTGACGACGCGCACAGATATTTGAACGACGCGTTCTGTGCCGACGAAATTCTTGCGATGCTTCCGGGCATGTCTTTTGAACTCGCACAACGAATTGATCGGCCGAATAAGATCGGGCAATAATAGTCCAGCAGCGTCGTTCCGATTAAATTTTAGTCCCCAGAATATCTTCCCCCGAGTCGCGCTCACGTGACCCCCCCCCCCCGGTTCGCGTTTCCTATGCGAGGCTCCAGGTTTCAAGTTTCCAATAGGCTTTGTCGTTTTAAGCTGTCCTCTTATGCCGCAGTACTGATCTCTCGATTTTCCGATATCGCACGCTGACTCGACGCCGTGGTTGCAAGAGGACAATAATACCTGTTCGCGCAAAAACTTAAAAGGCCGGCGCGATTTCAATACGTACTTGTGGGTGTAGCGCAGCGATTTATCGATTTTTCACGCTTCGTGCAACCTGTCGGCGAACGCACGTGTCTGCGACCAAAAATGGCCGACGAGCCGTGCCGTCTGACGCTTACGTGGTTGCCTCAGTCACAGACTTTCTTGGGCAAGGCGTGCTGTGTCGACAACACGGGTGTTACTTATTCTGTGCGGATGTTCCGTAGAGCTTCATCGCGCAATAAAGTTACAAATCTCACAGCCGCGCAGACTTTGGCGCGGCTGCTTGCATTCCTGTTCGGCCGTATACCAGTACTTTTGTTGAGCAACGTTGGCATATACGGGTTGGGTGTACTGATTATAACGTTACATAACCTCGTTATAACGAAGCAGCATCGGGGCCACGAATTTGTTCGTCACATATCCGATATTCGTTGGAACAGTTGAGGTAGAAATCAGCTTTAAAAAATCGGCAATCTGGCTCGCACTAAAATTCCCAGGCACAAAAACGCATTATTAAGCGGTTTTGGTCGTCAGGCGTTTCTCCTATAGTAGCTTCCCAGCCTCCAATATCCGCACTGCTTTTCGGCAGGTGGCGAAACCAGTTAAAATAGGTTTTTTTTTCTTGCGCTGTCTAATCAAAATTTCCGTTACCTCCTAAATATATGTGGTTGTGCATTGTCTTCCAAACTCTGTTTTGCTTTTTTATGTTATGCTTTCGAGTTCTGATCCTCGCGTGAACCAAATATTTCTTGTTACAGACAATGCCGCAGCGGCTCTCGTGTTCTCAATTTCCTTATAAAAATGCTGTCACCGAAATGAAGCGTGTTCAAACAAAGTTCATAGTTGATTCGCTATAATTGACGATTCGTTGTATCAGTGTTCGTTCTAACGGGGGTTCCACTGCGCTTTTGCTTGAAAGCCATGGACGCCGGATCTTCAGAAAGGAATGAAAGGAACTAAAGGAAACGAAAGAAAATAATAAAATGAGGGCTAATGACGTCAATCCCTACTCTTTGCGCAGTACTATTTAAATCAGGGACACCAAGCTTCCGACAGTGAACGAAATTACAAATGACGTGGAAGAGTTACACATCTTACGCCCAATGTAAGCTTATGTAAGTTAAAAAAAAGTTCAAAAATTCACCAGGGCAAGATTAAACCAGAGGAGCATGCGTATATTGATGGTGGAAAGATTTTATATATATATCGGAGCCGAACCAGAATGGAGGCCTTTACATTACGAAACAACACAATCTACCTAGACCGTAGCGGATTCTCAGAACCTATCGAACAAATGTATAGTGCGCATTTGCAACGCGCTTCTCGCGAGCAGCGAATTTTCGTTGAATTAACCCGATAAATTGCTACATGCGTGGTTGCCTGCGGAACGCACAGGGGACAATTTCATGAAGCTGACATTTATGTATACATATTTTCCACAAATGTTAAGGATGTTAAAGTCTTGAAATGCACCAACGAACGACATTCTGTATCGCTTGTCGGGATTGGCCTGGTGATGTATGTATTTGCGCTTTTAAATGGCTTTATTGCGGTTTCAACGGGTACATTTTATTTCGTGGGGGTGTGCTTTATAGGGTGCGTGCTTCCTTTTTTTTTTCTTCCAGCTTTCATGCTGCCACACTGCTTCTGGTCCAAAGAAAGTGTTTGCGCTCCGTGCCAATTTCTCTTCCAAGAAAGCTTAGCGTAAGTTGCATGGTTTCTGTCATTGTGCAAGGTTGCGCGCGGCGAAGGCGCGAGAAAGCGAAGCTCGTGACTCTGCTGAATCCCTTATGCGC
Source organism: Hyalomma asiaticum (assembly GCA_013339685.2). Lineage (NCBI taxonomy): Eukaryota > Metazoa > Arthropoda > Arachnida > Ixodida > Ixodidae > Hyalomma > Hyalomma asiaticum. Next base: position 30,360,058 of record CM023483.1, on the reverse strand, counting down.
GTAGGGCGAAGAACGTCATAAGGATCCACAACACTGTTACGGTACTGACAAGGATTCTGTTTACCCTAAATCGCTTTCGCAAGAGTAACGCGGCAAATGTGAACATTCATTAATCTATATATAGAGAAGTATATGTGGCATCTGTCTGCCAGTCTGTGCTACTTCGGAACCATCTTTGCCGCGTCGCCGTCTCGTATGGCCTGCACTGTTTTCGCGTATACAAATAAGCTATATATCCTGCCTTGCCGTCATTCAACACTATACACGCATTTTTCGAAAGGTGAGAAACAAGAAGGCACCGAGTCCGATCGTCCACAGAGCGCTCCGAGAAGATATAGGAACACAGATATAGGAAGACATAACGCTATGCATTCGTCGATGTCATATTAGTTCGTCAGGTTTACCATAAACAAGTTCAGCATCACATGGCACATGGCCGGTGGCATACTACTGAAACAAGTGCAACTGTTGTTCCGGCTGGCATAAATCTCTTGTTACAGCATAAACTTATGGATCTTGTCCCTGTGTAATTTAGGTTACTTTACCTTTATTTGAAGGGAAATGTAACGATAGTGCTCGTTAGCGAAAGATATACTGCGTTTGGACTGCACAGCCGCACGAATTGAGCAATGTTGGCTCACACTGAATGTTTTTGGTGCTCGAGTCGAAGATCGCGAGGCCAAATTAAATGAAGAGCTACACGGGAAGCCAGGCAATATACTTTCTGCATGTCTTGTGCGAGTAATACGGCGTTCACATTCATTGCACTGCAGAACAAGTGATGGTATGTAGACGGGTTTGTGGTCACGTTCTCGCAAAAATGCATAGTTCATGACTTTAATGGACGTGGTTTTTGAGAGCTGTTAAGTGTCGCTCGCGAAAGCGAGTGATTTTGAACGTTGGAGGCAAATAAACGTTGGTGCGACAGCTCCGACGGGATAACGGATACATGGCTAGTCGAGAGCGTTGTGAAAATTTGTTTGTTTTTTTTCTCCCTCTGGGAGAGGGCCGAGAAGAGCGTGTGTGTGTTTGTGTATGTGTGGTGTATGCACTGCTGTTATGGGGTAACTGCAAACGCATAAGTATATGCGAATATCTATGTACACGACGTTTGTGGGCGCGAGCACCGAGCTTGTTGGCTGTGGTACTTGTTTGTTTTCTTTTTTTTTTCTACTGAGATATTTGTATTTTGTGTTGAGAGAACGGAAGTAAATTTGTTATAACAACGCCTGTCTCTCTGTGGTTCTCTTTCAGCCTCCGGTCCGCGCGTCAGTATATGGCAAAGTTTGAAACAAGGAGGCAACGGAAACTTGAAGAAATTTGTATTTTAAACTTGACACCCGACGCTTCGGGACAAACAAGATCGGTTAATTCCTTCCTCGGATATGAAAGGGGAAAAAAAAAAGGAAGGGGAGGGGTTGCATGAAAGAGCAATCTCAGTTCCACTAGTGGGCCAACTACGCCTAAGTGTGCCAAATGGGATTTACTGAGCCATTCTGGTACAGGTGACGTAAAATTGACACACAATGCGCCGAACAACATCGAACAGTCTCGGATGCCCTTGAGATACCGCCACTATTTTACTATGTAGTTTTTATTGTCAAATAGTTGTGCGCATTTTTTCAGATATCTATATCTGTTACGGAAGTACGTCAGAGAAGTCATGTGGTGGCCCCCCTGCATAAAACACTTTCGTGTAAAAAAGAAAGAAATCGTGCGCAATTTCACTAGTCTGCGAAGGTGTATTACCAGGGAGGCTGTGTAGAAGACGGCACAGATGATGCCACGGAATTCAAAATTACGTTGAGCGCCACACACACACACACACACACACACACACACACACACACACACACACACACACACACTTGATCGGCGGTAATTACTAATTGCTTTGATCGGTGCGTTGCTCCCTGGGAGTGTGTACGACACGCGACCTCTCCATTATGACTGGAGAAGTCAAATTCAAAATTGAAAACGGCAGAATGGCTTTCTGTTGTTCCACTCTGCAAACAGCCGAAACAAAGACGAAAAGAAGATGACGAACAAGGCGCTGACGGCGTCCGTCGTGAACATGAATGATATCAAGAGTCATGCAGTGGTGGCGCCGTCACAGGGACGTCATCAGGGACGCCGCTGACGTAACTTCGATGGTGCTGCACTTCAGGCCAAACTTTTCTAGCACAAACTGAGTGAAGTAATTCCTGTCTGTATTACTATTATTGTTATCGCTTGAAAGACTTAAACGCCAAACAATGCCAAGATACTTTGCACGCAGCCGAACCCAGAACCTTTGGTGAGAGCGCTCCTCCACGTCGATATTGTGCTGCCGCTGTCTTTCGGGGATGTTCTTGGGCGCCTGGGCAGTCCTGGCCTCCTCGCCTTGACACCTTGCCTCTTGCCATATAATTTACGCCACGGGCGTGCAGGGCCGTGTGACAAACTCTGTAGAGAAGGCCGCTTAAAAAATCAGTTTCACCGAAGGCCGAAGCAGTGAATACGATAGCAAGAAATTGTAATGTCATACGAAGTGAAGCTGGCAGCTAACTCTTTTGGATACGATCTCACGTAACTCTGCAAAACGCTGGTGTAAGATAACACGACTGCCCCAGGGACACTTTTCGCAGTCTCTTCGCGTTGAGAGTGCAGCACGTAAAACGCTTTTACGAGCCGCCCGCTGATGGCTGCCGAGACAGCGCGCGAGCCAGCGATGGCGACCGCGCGAAGTCGACAGTAGCTGCTCAAGCGACAAACCACCCCTCCCCCGTCCGACCAACGGAGGCGGGCCGGGCTGCGGGACGGGTCGTGATCAGCCGTGTTCGTCGCCCCCATTCGCGTGCTTTTACCCGCGGGTAGAACGTACGATGCGCGGGTGTTTATCAATTTCGACTTTATACGGAACATGACCAACGGCTAAAACCCGTCGGCACTGTCCACACAATTGCTACCCCAATAAAAAAATACTATATGAGGCTGCATGTCCTCTTGTTCACGTATTTGCTAAAGAGTACAGTTTCCCTCGCGGGTATAATCTGCTTGAGCTGGACAGTTACAGCGCGGTCGTTAGGAAATACTTTCCTTTTCGCTGCCACCAAGTTGGTGTATATATTTCCACAAATAAGCAACCAAAATCACCCCTTGTGCTCTCTGCTGGTGTTCCGGTCGCGGAGAAAAAGCGGCCGGGCACGTCCAATGGCTCGTACGCTACCATGACGCTTGCGAGAGCTTCGTCCGGTCGTGGCCTCTATTAAACTGTACCAGACTAGTGCACTTTACCTTGGTTAGGCGTTGACCTAGGAGACGGTGCACCGGTGCACCCTGGAAACGGTGGGTCGGTGTTCCCAGGAAGGGGTCGGTGGTATGGTCGGACCAACGTTATACTAGGTTCTAGAAACGTTGGTATGGATGCACTATGCGGTAAAAAGTCACCTGAGCTTGAAGCGAGCTATACTGCAGTAAAATGGCAAGTCGGGCCAGTTGGTTTGGATTCATGTTAAGGATCTTTATTTACAGCGCAACGTAAGAAAAGGACGAAAGGCGAAGGTGAACGACAACACGGCGCTGACTCACAACTGATATGTTTGTTGAAGGATCGTCCACATATATGTGGACATGGTTCAACTCGCCGTGACATGCGCAAGATACAGAATATACATCAAGAAAACACTAAGAAGTGTTCAGTGATGAATATATTGAAATTCTTTTTCATGAAGAGGGAGGGATGGTTTACTGATACATGCACTGTTCCTAATCATTATATGGTAGGCTTCAGCGATTTCTCTTGTCGATTGATTTGGGTGTTTAAAGATGACACTAGTTTTCTTCAAAAAAGGGGGCTGCAACCACATGACTTGCAGTGATCCGGTAGATGACGTGGCGCTACATTTTCAAGAGAAAGGTCGTGCTCCCAGAGCCCCACAATCACACAGTGTTTTGTCAGCAGCCCTACATATTCAAGCCCACATGATAATGGAATAACATACACAACCTGTTCGGCACAAGGAATGTACCTGTTCTCATGGTCGACTTTGCACTTTCCCTTTACCCGCTTGTCCAGTAACTTGTTTTCAACCAACGGATATGTGGCCTATCTTATTTTTTGCAGAAAACAAAACGTCAATTCCATATGTAGAGTCAACCTTTCTTAGCCTACGCGTCAATTTATGAACACATGGTATTACCGCAGCTCCTTTGTTCCATCGGACTTTGAGTATGGTTGCTTTTTATGTTCTTGACACCAAGAACCATACCTTCACAAACAGATGAAATGATCACGTCGGGGAATCGACTATCCTGTAAACGTTTGACATGTCAAAAAAAAAAAAAATGCAGGCTTTCTTATGCAGGCACGACTTCTGCAAAGCTGAGTTTAAGACTGCCTTCGCTAGAGCCCTCTTGACAATCTTAGAATGGCCGGATTTATAGTTTAATATGGGCTTAACAGACCTGGGGTCATATCGTCAGCAGGGCCTATTTTACCAAAGGTTATCCCTAAATCTATAAACTGTAATTGGTCATTTTTCGGGACTTCGAAAACAAAGAAAGAAGAGTAATTGTTTGTTACTGCCTTTACAAAGCTTGATCGCTTGCGGCCTTACCACGGCCCACAGTGCAGTCTTATTTGTGCATTAAAATTTTCGTGCCCTACTAAATCAGTAAGAAATTAAGCTATACCCATTATGGATCATTTTTAACCGCTCACAGCTATATGTGGCACAAGGACAGGAACCCCCCCTCCCAGGTAGTGGGGGCGTGGCAGATCGCAAGACAGATTGCGGCACCATAACTTTACGGGGAAAAAAAAAAGCCACAGTTAGGCAAGTATTCTACTGAATTCTGTTTAGAAAAGGCTGCAGATTTCAAATCTAGCAACAAAGGAAACATGATTTTTATAACTACTTTTACCTGCCCTGTTTTCTTCGTCGCAGCGACAAAAATTAAGCATGTAGTTTTTAAACCCCAAAAGAAAGTAGTGAAGATTTTATTTCATCAAAGCTGTCTCGTGTTTGGGCGACAGCAATGCACAACGTAAACTTTTTGTTATCAGAAGTAGCATTCGATCACGTGGCAGGGATACCACCGGCTGTGTGGTCCGATTGACTAGACCTGCCATGTCACATGTTATACTTATGCAATCTCTACCAGGTCACACTACCGAGTGCTGAATACAAAAATCACTCTTTGTTCTTCAAAAAGGTACAAAAACAATTCTGTTTCAACCCAAGTAAGCTGGCATGTGCAAAAAATTTGCAGTTGATTGACAATGCAGAGGTGTGCTCACTCAATACAAACGCACAAGTTTTCTTGAGCTGGTAAAATACCGTATATCCAGATGGTCAGGCAGGAACAATGTAAGAGAATGCCCAAGCAATTATATATAAATGTCACAAGTGTAAGAGGGGATCTCGGGAGCGCTTGCTCCGATGGATCGAGAGAGTGACGCCGTAGTGGAGGGCTCCGGAAATTTTGACCACCTGAGGTTCTTTAACGTGCACTGACATCGCACAGCACACGGGCCTCAACATTTCGCCTCCATCGAAATGCAGCCGCCGCGGCAAGGATTCGATCCCGCGACCCTCGGATCAGCAGCCGAGTACCATAGGCACTAGACCACCGTGGCGGGGCAGAGTGACGCTGCCGGCGTTGACAAAACAAAAACGTTACTTTATACAAGTGCACCCAAAAACATGAAAAACGTGGAAAACATCAATTCGCACACAAAAAGAAAACGGAAAGTGAACAATCTGAATAGCCAAATTTGTAAAACTACAGATTCTCCGCGTTGGGCGCAGTTCCAACAGGAGTCCGTCAACAATGGGCCTCGCGTTCCCGTCCGCGGTAGCTGCTCAAACGCAGATGGGACGCTCTTACGTTGGGTTCGGTGCGGGGTCGCAAACAGTCCTCTCGGCGGTGTCGCGTCGACGTAGCCATCGTCAACAAACGGGACTTGTGGTAGCCGCGGCTCACGCAGTCTGTCAGTCTCCGCCGCCTTGCTTCCCAGATGACGTGGCAATCACCGGCTCCCTGCTAGGCCTCGCCGCAGCCTCGGCCTCTCCCAAGCACCTGGCAAACGGGTGTATAGGTGTTCTCTGACCTGGCCCTCTGCTGTGATTGCTCTGCTGGTCGTCCCGTTCTGCTGGCGAAGGTGGAGCGCTGCGGGTATACCGGGAGCTGCTGCAGTTCCGCCGCTGTCACTCCGAAGTTCACGCTTGGCCGTAAGCCAGGTCGACGACCACCCCGGAGCCCGGCGCCCTCGTCTCCTTGTCACCAGTCTGTAGCCGGCAGGACGACCTTCGTCGAGCGGTGCCACGCGTAGAATGCCAGCTCTACCTTTTCCAACACCGATCGCCGCTCGGGTCGCGTGCCACGAGCCCGCTGTCCACCAGTTATGTGCGTCGACGTGTCTACGGCGCGTGCTTTTCCGCGCCACTTCACCGATCTCTCCTTTTCGCCTAGTGGCCTGTGTTTCCTAAGCCCCTTTACTCATGACAACAGAAAATTTTACTGCATGCATAATAATGCTCACGTGGGAGTGAAAGGCTCACGTTATTGCTCACAGACTTGAGCCCGTAAAGTTCTTTGACAGAACCTAACAGCGTCAGAGTGTCTCGGAATAACCATTCGAAAGAACAAGAGCTGGACTAGGCGAACTTGCATAGAAGTGGTCACTTGCATTCATGCTGGCGAAGGTGTTGAATGAGGTGGTGTTTCAGCACAAACGCCTGTAGGCATATGCGGTATTTAAATGGCCGCTCACCTGTGTGGATGCGCAGGTGCACCTTCGTGTTGTACAGTGCCCAGAAGCTTTTGGAGCACTCTGGGCACTGATATGGTCTCTCACCAGTGTGGGTGCGCAGGTGATTCGTCAGTGTACGCTTGTCTCGGAAGTTCGGAGGGCACAAATCGCACCGAAATGGCCGCTCGTCTGTTTGAGCCCTGATGTGGCTTTTCAGGTGTGCCAAGCGATCAGTTTCATACGCACAAAAGTCACAGTGGTGGCGTTGTCTCCTATATAGATTCCCAGAATTTGTACTTGCCGAGTGGCTTGAAGAACACAGGGCACCTGAGCATGCCTAAAGCAAGGCATGGTTAAATAATTGCATTCTGGGATTTTACAAGTAAAACTAGGATGTTAGGATTATGAGGAACACCGCAGTGAGAGACTCCAAATTATTTTAACCTACATTTTTTTTAAATCATGCATGAAAGTGTAAGCACACGAGCATTTCTCGGTTTTCATGTTCGTAGAAACAACTGTCTCGGCTATAAATATGAAATGCTTAAGAAATCAAATAAGAACCACTGATTCAAATAATAAATCTTGTTTTCACTTAGAGTCTTCATGTCCATTTCATAAACAGCACAAGTCCACTATGTACACTTGCCATGTACACTTTATGTGACTGTTTAATGGTTTGTGCAAAGTGAAATTGTATGCAGACATTATCAATAAAGAATGTCTGTGGACTAGCAAAGCTCATTAAATGAGAAGGTATTAAGTGTCTTCTTAGCATGAGCTGCTTCCTAAGCCTAGTGTAGTATTCTATACCATCTGTTATATCATCATGGAATATTTTGACGGTGACTTACATGACCAAATCATAGTGAAGCTGTGTAATATCTGCGATGCTGATCCACTGTATTGTGTGTTGTGGCTAGGCAAGTACACATAATTACAGTTGTGAGAAATAAGAGGACCGCTAGTGGGTATTGATTTCAAGTGCTTGCCTCTGGACAGCGGTTTCTGGACAGCAGTTCGCGAGTCTGTGCCCTGCTTTGACGGCTGGCATTAGTGCCGTTGGATGACAAACAGCTTTACAAGTGGCGCAGCATGCCAGGACCTAAAATATTCAATGTGGAACTTCGATACCATACCCTGCAGTTAACGATGCCTGCAGATGAAAAATTATTGTCCATGTCATTTCTTTTGTTGTTTTCTCACAACAATACCTTAATGTATTAAACATATCTTTATATAAACGTGCCTGATTAAATATATTAGAACAACCAAACGAATATGCTATTATGTAAAACAAAGCATAAAAATTGTGTCCATTCATCAAGTAGTGTTTGAACACATGAGCTAGAAGAAAAAAAGGGATGCTGTTTGATAAAGACACCAAGAAAGATGAAGCAACAAAAGTACAGAATGAAAAATAACCGATGCTAATACATAAGTGAACAGCTCCAAAACACAAGGGAATCTGATATAACACAGATAGACAAGTACATTAACTTACTAAGAGAAAAAAGAACATTAACCAAATTGTATTGTGTGCAAAGCAGACAGATGACAAAGTACCTGCCACGAAGAGAGAAGTCATAAGATATTGCAATTAACAGAAAGCGACAATACAAATTCAAAACGAAGTGCACAGTGGGGATTTAAAGATCACGTTTTTCATCCAACAGCGACCTTGAAGTCTGTTATTTCGCTGTGCGCACCTGGAGAGACAAGGGGAACAGTGTATCACTAACGACCAACTAAATCAAAACCAGGTTAAAGCCCTAAGAATACTGCTACACATAATGTGGTTTTGAAATGCACTTGATGAACCTATGTTATTAGAATGAAATGCCATATTTTTGTGGTTATTTGTGTTCTGGGACATTCACTGATCAAAACTCGGAAAATTGACATTTCTGCCTGTGGTGTATTCGCTTGAACATTGCACAAGCCACAGTGATGTGCTGGAAGTAGATTCTAAACTACACATCTGCTCCTGAAATCTAAAACAAAAGGCAAAGCCCAACCGTCAGATGCTGCAGTAACAGTTCATAAACATTAGCTGCCTCAGGTGAGCACCCTTTGCTTTGTTAGACACCACATATGTTGTCCATAACATTAAATATTGCATGTAAAAAATGCAAAAAAAAGATGATGCTAACTGCTGAAAGAAGCTATATAATGACACATGTTGCAAGGGTCTACTGGGCACCATCTATGCAGCAGGAAAATACCGAATTCACAATTAAACCTTTTCCATAAAATGTAAACCCTCCTCCCCAGAAAAAATTTGAATGGAATAAAGGGCAGATATGAAACAAAGAAATTTGATGTCAGAAGAAAAAAAAAGGTAAATGAAAGTATCGTGCTTTAGGGCAAGTCTGAAAGCAGTGTGCCATCCACATTGAAGCAGTGACTACAGAGATCTCTGCCGTGGTGCCGTGGACCCCAAGATGGTTTAGGTGATTTTGTACAAATGCGCTGGGCTCAACTTCCAATCATTAGGAGACCAATATCAGCTTCTCTGCATTAAGTGCGTAATTTGCTACAAGATTTTAAACATACACATTGTGAAAGATCTATATAACTCAACGTAAGGAGTATTCAACCACCCCTGCCCACAAGCAGTGCAATGAGCACATAACGATTGGCTTTCCTGGCTGACATCTTGAGCACTGAAGGACCAGCCAATGGTATCATCGCGACAATTGGTGGTGCACACTCGCATTGCTGGCTCAGGGTAGTATTCTAGTCACCGTAGCACTATTGAGGCCGGCAGGCCATGGTAACATCATGGTGGTGCCATATTGCACCCTGCAGCTAAGCGAGTTGAGGAGAAACAGCTGTGGCAAGGATGAAGGCAACAGAAATAAGCCCATAGCTGCCTTGGTGCAAGGTGCATCGTTAATTTATGGTGTGAATGATTTGATAAATATGTAGCATAATCAGCGACACAATGTCAAAATACCATTTCAGGGATCTTTTAAGTTCCACATAGAAGGCAGTGGCTGAACTACTAGGGTCACTTCTTCTCGTGAAGCACTCAGCTATGCAGATATAGGCAAGCAAATGTTCGAACTGCATGTATCAGGTCCATGGTGCTGCAATATGCCAAAATGCATGCAGACTGCAACTGGCTCTGCAGTGTCGGCTAGTACTGGCCTTTTTTGTTACGGTGGACATTGTGAACACAACAGCTTATGCAGATATGCATAGTTCAACACAGTAATGCTGGTATACCAGTTATTTCATGGTCCTCATCTGTTTGCACGGCAATAACTTATCATGACTTTACCTGCTAGCACGCCAATGCTTGGTGAAACAGCCCTTCATGAAACAAGTGACAAAACATGCAATGCGAGTAATCACAAAAGACAAGGTTAGCAATTACATACAAGCAGTGCTACCAGTATGTCTTGAAGAATGCGAACGAACATTCTAACAGTGTAATACTCACCGCAAAACAGACTACGCTAAAGCAAATGCCATAGAAGAGCTTCAAAGTCTGTCTTATTGGGTTTCTGGCATCCTCACTGGGTGGACTATGGGCTCCAATGGCTTAGACTGTTCTCCACGAGCGATAAGGCAAAGAAGAGCGAGGTTCCCAAGCCTGGTCCCAGATGTCTTCCATTCAGTCACCAGATTTTCTGAAGTGGCTGGGCACATCAGCTGTGCCGCATTTCTTAATGACAAAGAGATGTCAAGGACACACTCACACAGGTCTTGCATGATCGTTTTTTTTTTATCCTACTCAATGCCTCAATACACTGGTGCCTGCCTGAATTAGGAGGTTGTCTGAAAGATCATTGAAAGATCACTACAATCAGTGAACATTAACCAGCATTACTGATAATGATGGTACTCTTGCTTATCCTACCGGCTCAGCAAACTCTTGACGACTTGAAATATACTTTCATTAGGTTTTGTCTAACAAAAGAACAGGCCCCCGATCCACTCCCCTTCTTTTGTGATAAGTTTATTAACAAAGTGGTCACAGTGACTTTCAGTGTGGATTCATGAGAGATAATGTTGATCTCCTCTACTGGTAGTTAGCTATGTGAGTGTGCCTCATGACCAGCTCTCTTTTTTCTGCCGATGCCAATGGCTTGGATGTGGTGCACTAATTCTAAGTCTCAAGGTATCATGGCACAATGTAGTCCACAAGTGAACAAGGCTGGTTCTGGCTGTGCAAGCCTCTTTTTTCCCTGAGTAAAAGTATTCAAGGTAAAATAAAGGGAGCAAGGCAAACCTGCATCAACACCAGTGGAGTTTACAAAGTTTCTTGTGTGAAGGCAAGTGCATGAGGGTGAAGGGCATAGAATTATACACCTGTCCGGATGAGAGTCCGTTTGGGCTTGTGAAAAAGTTACATTGGCATGTGAGGAGATGCTCGTAGAGCAACAGTCAACTTAGGCCCACATAGAATCAGAAAAAAAAGGTCTACTATATGTACCAGTTAAATATCCGAGTGAAGTTGCAACAGTGCTTGGTTTGATTGGACAGGATATGGAGAAGATGGCTGAATACAAAATAGGAGCGACAGGAGGTTGAATTAAAGATTGAAATAAGCCACATCAGATAAATTAGAAAGAAAAAAACAGTATATTGCACATTAAGCTTAATGAGGTGCCCTTAAGGGAATAGGATGAATATACCCTGCCACGGTGGTCTAGTGGCTACATTATTCAGCTGCTGATCCGAAGGTCGCGGGATCAAATCCCTGCCGTGATGGCTGCATTTTGATGGAGGCGAAATGTTGACGCCCTTGTACTGTGCAATATCAGTGCACATTAAAGAACCCCAGGTGGTTGAAATTTCCGGAGCCCTCCATTACAGCGTTTTTCATAATCAGATCGTGGTTTTGGGATGTTAAACCATAAAAACCAATCATTAGGGTGAACATGTTAATTCAACAGTGATAATGTCTTCCTTTTATGGTTATACCAAGCAACTAGCCCATGCAATGCTTTGCAGACATAGTCTGTATTGAACAAAGGAAAGTTCTAATGTTACAACAAGGCATCATTTGAAAGATAGGTTAACTATAAAGAAGTACAGTCAACTTCCATCAATTCAACTAAGATGGGACAAATGAAACTGGTTGGATTGCCCTGTAGGAAACTGTAGGATTAACCTGCAGAAAAGGCAATAAAATACACGACCACTTATAATGGCAGTGTCTGCACCAAATGTAACGTATCTACAAAAGAAATATGCATCCACTTTTATGCATCCTAAGTTGAACATATATTGTAAGTAGATGCTTGAGCAACCTAAGCAATGTAAAAATTGAATGCAGCTTTAATTTTTCAGAAGAAAAATCAAGTGCAATTCCGGAAACAGTTCCTTTCAATGACCTCAGCAGAACAAAATGAAGTGCATTACGGAACAACTTACTTTCACGACTGAATCTGATTTTCAGCACAAGAGCAGTGGTGTTGCTGTTAGGCTGAGTTGGTCATACATTGTAAGTTGTTAAGAACTGAAATTATGCAATGTTTCTTTTTCCTATGCAGTGTGGCAGACAACATTTTTAGCATTAACCACAGTAATTTCTAAAAAAATTAAAATGGCTTTTGTTATAAAATTTTCAAATTTCAGTGTTCTTGGCAAACAACTTCATGTTCCATACAATTTTATAATGTGATGGTACTTGATAAGCAATGAAAGTGAGAATACAAAAGTTAATATACCCAAGAGTTAGATCATATTCAATTAATTTGTGTATGGCAAGAAATTCCCTAAACTGCATGTACTTAGCCCATTTACCATGTTTTAGTCCATTTATCATGTTTGCATGTAGATAACCTAAAGACAACCAAAATACAAGTCACACATGAGAAGATCACATTTTATCATGCACCAAACAACATCACTGAAGACATTAACCACAGAGATGCAGTAAAGGTAATAAAGGCATGGCCAATGACAAAAAATAACATCATGCAGTCTAAACCTGGTACACATTCTAGCTGTGAATGTAACATTCTAATGGACCTTTTTCATGTAGGGAAAAGCACCGCCAGTGGCGGTCGCCAAACTCGGAACTGGAGGTCCGTGCCTCCGCAAACTTTCACCACGCAGCAGGAGAGCATCGCGGAGGCATGGCATCACGCTCACACTTACATACGACAGCACGCCAGGTTTCACCTGTCTTGCCGAACGCTGACCCTCAAAAAGCATGGCGTGCATTTCATCAAAGCTCGACGCGCATGCACAGCACCAACTTGAAAAAGGTCCATTCCATAACTAGTCGTGTTATCTATAGATACATAGAAAGAAGAACAAAAATGTAATCCAAAATAAATTTTTAGCGCTGACATCACGTAATGTTACCAAGAGCTAGATTGTTACACTTGCTAGATTTACATGGCTCAACATAGCAGGGAGGGACATAGGCACTAGGCACACTGTTGTCAGATTTCAAGTAACTACAATTCGTCTAAAATAGGCAACACTCATTCTCTTTCCAGCCTCATTTTGTTCAACAAAGGCTGCATAGCCAGATATTTTATAAATACATACAATCTTACCAAAATGACGACGCGTTACCACTGCATTACCATATATTCCTTTGAAGAACAAACAAGCGAAGAACCTAACTCACAAATTAACACAGACCACGCAAGGATACTCAAAGCAATCTTAAGCTATATAACATTCAATGTTAAAAATGCATTTGTAGAAAATTTTCCGAATGTAGTGAGGCCACAGAAAGTTTACCCATGCCCAGAATCAGTACACATTACACAAAGTGTAAGAATTACACTTTGAATTCTCAAGCCTACAGCAAGCTTGTTATCAAATACTTTGGATGAACTGGAGCAGGTCTTATCAAGGAATGAAGTATAGAGTAAGCATTGGCATAAACAAGATGCCAAATGGTTGTGATAATTAGAATCATCATTCTTATTCAAGTTTTCATTAATTTGATACCTCCATAATGGTGTAGCAAACATTCTTCCGCAACATTACTTGTGTTTCATAAGAGAGACAGAAAACAATTAGCAAGTGATCAAGGCATGACATTTCCCTGTTCTGCAGTGTCCCTTCAGAAGAAACCAATGTGCATGGCAAAGTGGTACAACAGAACATGCCATCGAACAAGCTGCCCACTCATGCAAGTTTTCAATTCAGAGATGGCTGGTGCCTTCCTTAGTGGTACAATGGTAGGGTATCTTCATATTTGTTCAAGTGAGTGGTTTGTACAAATATTTCGAGTTAACAATGCATAGGTGTGCTTGCTGATCATTATGAATGTGCAAGTTTTCCTTCAGCTTGTAACATGCTCTAGTGGTTGGTTAAGAACACTGCTAAAAAAGCACTAAAGAAGTTTTCCAACATGGTCATTGAATTTTACTGTGTACAGGTGCTCCCAGAATGATTTGGTATGCCAGGCATGGAATGCCAGAAAAAAATACAGCCATGCTGCGCGGTATCACAGCTCGCTGCCTATTGCACCCGGAACATGGTGGCCTTGCTCTGTAGGGCTATAGGTGCCTGTCAGCGCTTCAATCTAGACACTCTTGCACATTCTCTCAACAAAAAAAAAAAAAAAGCAGAACTGCGCGACACTTCCATGACTTCTGCATGTTCGTATATTGTTATCGATCAGGCCCAGCTTGCGCTTGTGGCTACGTCAGGCAAGAACATCTGACTTCGCTAGGGCTAATCACAGTTGCACACCGTGACTATGCTAACCAATCGGGCAAGTTGTATTGAAAAGAGAAATGGCCGGCATGAAAAATGATAAAAGGAGCACAAGCAAATAAACAGGCACATCTGAGTGCCGATAAGCCCGAGTGTGCATGCACGCATACACAGAGCATGTCAAACACTACATTCATCCATCCCTCCGGTAACATCATCATGGTGCACCCAGTGCTTAACATTTCAAGCAAGGCAACACCAGTCAAGATTCCTTGGGAAGTAAGTACTGCATCCTAGACAAGCTGCACATGCACAGGCCATGGCACTGTCTTCTCAACTGAGTGCGTCACCAGACAGCGTCAATCCTGAATTATTCTGAGAGCACCTGTACATAACAATGCATTATATATATAGGCAACCATGAAGCCACGCTACAAATACTTGAAGTACACCTTTAACATTTACAAACATATCTTAGTACTGCCAGAGAGCTGCTAAAAGAACTAGTCCAATTTCTTTTAAAGGGACCATGAAACAGTGTTGATGCTTTTGTACAGAAGCATTAAGCTAGAGGCACAAGTACTTCTGATCGTTAGGAGACCAAATATCAGTGTGGTGCGATAACTCTGTTGCAGCACCTGATGGCACCAGTGTTCATGGTCGTGGCCTCTGAAATAACCGACACGTCTTTACACGGTGACCACGTCACCACCGCCATGCGAGAACCGCTACTGCGAAACCAGTGGCAAGTTGAGAACAAACAGCAGTACTAGAGAGGTTGACGGGGAAAAAGCCCATAGCTGCCTTGATACGACGTGCTCAGCTTATTTACTGGCGTGAACGATGTGATCACACTGTAGTGCAAACGGTGACACAATTTCAAACACTCGCTTCAGGGACCTTTCAAAGAAAAGCTAGGCTAGCAGATGACACACCGAAATGGTCACTTGTTTCATACTGGCACAGGTGTCCACTGAGGTAGTGTTTAAGCACAAATGTCCGTAGCCATAAGTGGCATTAAAATGGCCGCTCGCCTTCGTGGACGCGCAGGTGAGCCTTCAAGCTGGACAATGTCGAGAAGCTCTTGGGGCATTCACGGCACTGATACGGTCTCTCACCAGTGTGGATGCGTAGGTGAACCTTCAGAGAGGTCCTTTGCGAAAAGCCCCGTGGGCACAAATGGCACTTATATGGCCGCTCGCCTGTATGAACTCTGATGTGGTATCTCAGATGGGACAACTTATCAGTTTCGTAGCTACAGAAGTCACAGTGGTGGCGGCATCCCCGACGGGATTTCTCAGCACCCTTGGTGGCTCGAAAGCGGGAAGACCATGATACTGCATAAAGAAAACAACACTAGTCACCTGAACAACGCTTTTCATTAAAACAACACATAATTAGAGAATTACATTCAGGGACATTACAAGCAAGAATGCTATGTTTATGATGCATACCTTAGTGAAGGCCTCCTAATTTATGTCGACCAGCTGGGCTCTTAGTAATAGACAAGAAACTCAAATGCACAGCCTTTGTGGCTTTCACTGCAATCAAAATGCACCTATCGTGCAGTAATAATGAAATGCTAAATAAATCGAATAGGGAATGCTGATCCACTGAATAAACCTATTCTTCACTGAAAATGTCTTGAGAAACAATTTAGGAGAGAACACAGCAGGTCCACTGAGATAACCGCTATGTAGACCCATATGTGACAGCTAAAGGTTTGTACAAAGTAACATATGCACACATTACGCCTAAAACATGTATGTGGAATGACAGGGCTCAATTATATAAGTGGAAATAGAGCACACCCTTAGCATAAAGCAGCTCCTCAAACTTAAGAGCGACAGCCTACACCTTTGGTATTAAACTATATAATGTCATCACGGACAGTTTAACAGTGGCCTCAGAAACAAAGACCAGGCATTGCAGACTTATGATATTCTGTGCTGTGGCAGACAATGACACAATATTACAGTGAATACATTACACACTGTGGTGTTGCTGTTTACCGAGTTTCGGTTTCGTTTTCGAATGTACACCACTGGAGGGCCACTGGTCACCGCGTCTGGAATACCTCACCCCTCGCACTTGAATAAACAGTTCTCACTTAGCTCCTCGCCCTTCTTCTTCTTCTCCAGGGGGGGGAAAATAGTGCGCATGAGCAATTACATGAGCCACCGCAGGCTCCTTCGGAGAACAACAGTTCACCCCCTATTGTTTCCGTCCCCCGTCCCAAACGCAGCCGTAGAAGGCCGGCAAGATTTAAGGATTATGCAACATGATACTCATGCATATTGATTTACTATATACTCAAGTTATTTTTATGCTTATTTTCTTTAATTTTCGAGGGTGTGTGGGATACCATGTGATGCAATACTAAAGGCATATTTTGAGTCAAACATTACACCGTCCTAATATATGAATTCCTATATACATAGTTGTGATAACTACTGTATAATGTTATATTTTTCTACAATTTCTGCATCAACGGCTATACGCCACATTGTCATTCAATGCCAAAGAATTCATACTGCTAGTCTACCTTGCATGTGTTATTGCATGCCGCATCTTTCAGTGCCTTGACACTGTACCATGTTCATTCACCATGCAATTAAGCATTGTATAATGATCTTCTCTTGTATTTGCACAAGAACACACATCTCTTTCTTTTTAGGGGGGGATGATGTGGTGTTGCTGTTTACCAAGTTTCGGTTTCATTTTCGAATGTACGCCATTGGAGGGCCACTGGTCACCGCGTCTGGAATACCTCACCCCTCGCACTTGAAGAAACAGTTCTCACTTGGCTCCTCGTGTGGTCCCACGCCTTTTCCGGCGCTCCGGTGCTGACGCGCCTTTGTGACTGGTCTGACGGCGCCTCAAGCGGCAACACCACACACACACCGCTTTTTGCTTCTCTACATAAAACATCTCAACATATATAACATCTTATTATCATGTATATATTACCCCACACCACCATTTGTGAGGAACTGCTTTACTGCAGCCGAGCTCGAGCTATGAAAATGAAGAACGAGCCGGGAACCTGATGTTGACATGTATGATTAGGAAGATGGACAAATAATGATGATAGGTACAGATGAAGAAAAGCCGGTCATTTGTTGCGCTCACAATTTCTTTCCATGAAAGTGCCTGGTTAAATACATAAGAAAACACAAAACACAACTGTATATGCTATTTTGTGCGAGAGGAAGTTGAATAAAAACTGCGTTTACTCCTCAATTAGTCTCTGAGCTTTGAAGCTCAAGGAAAAACGGATGCATCTGATGAAGACACGCATACACAAAAACCAAATGAAGCAAAGGAAAGACCAAATTACAAAATGAAAAATCCCTAGCATCAAGGTACAAGTGAATAGATCCAAGACTCATGGGAACATGTTATAGCATAGAAAGAGCAGATATATGAACTTGCTGAAAAAAAAAATTAAAAATAAAATAAAATAAAAGATTGATGGAATCCTACATATTGTGTACAAAGCGCATAAGCAAGTGAATGGCACAGCCACAAAATAAATTAGGAAATTTTACAAAACACAGCCGTTAAGAAAAAGTTACAACACAAATTCAAAATAACATAGACAGTGGAGCTGTAAATATCATGTCCATCCAAGAGTGCCTCGACATTTGGCGACATTCACCTAGAGTGAGAAATAGGAGAACAAAGTATTACCAACACTGAACTACTCTATCACAAGCAGTTATAAGCCCTAAAAACATTGACGTATGCAGTGCAGTTCTGAATTGAAGATCAAATGAGCCATTTTATCGCAACAGAATTATGCTTTTCTTGGGGTCATTTTATGCCCTTCTCACTAATTAAAACTCAGTAATATAAAGTAACTGTGTGCAGCAGATTCACTCAAACATCGCAACCTGCAGCAGAATGATACCATGGAAGCATGTTTGAATGTAAATGGTACACATTTATGCCTCGAACATTGAACATATAGGAAGGCTCACTGGTCAGCTGCAATACAATTGTTTTCCTTTTTCACACTGTGTCACAATAGACATTGCCACTATTTTAGGAGACGCATGAATAAAAACTGCTAACAAAGGAAGATGATACCGCCTTCGAAAGATGCTAAAAAGTTTACTTCCTACAGAGCAAGACAATAGCTTAGCTCAGTAAAATTAGTGCGTATGATCAACTCTGGAGAATGCAACCGCTAATCTGTCACATTATACCAGCACCCATATAGTAACATGCAGCACCCCCCTTCTTCCCCCCCCCTCTCTCTCTCTCACACACACACATGCACGCACAGACAAGAGGCATTGTGAAGTATAAAATCTGTGGTTGATTTGGCACTACTCCATGATATACCTAGTCAGGACACAAGAATTATTACGCAGAGATGGAAGTTATTCCTTTATGATCCTAGAGTTACACTTAACATATTTTTATGTGTAAAAATGTAAAACATTTTTGAGGGCACTGCAGCTGTAAAAGCTTCATCGTTGAAATGGTGACAAAGCTCACAGCTACAGCTCTTGCCCACATGGCTTGTTTTCCTGGTTTAATTACATATTAGCATCAGCTGTGACAGCTTTTGGATTAGCTCATTCTCCATTTTTATTAAGGCTAAAGTGAAGGCTATGTTTCCTAAACATAAGGGGCTGAGATGTGAAATGCTGTTGCTTCATTATATGTATTCATGTCAAGATACTATAGGTATGAGCAAGTCACTGAAAAGCAAGACCTTGTGGCATACTAAAGCGAAACAAATTTCTGACACCAGAGTAGCTGTCACTGCTTGGACAACTTTATTGGGCTCAAAACAAAGGCCATCAAAGCAGTTATACAGAAGTTCGATATTTTTACAACTTCGAGCAGTTGTTTGCTGAAAGCTAGCAGCATTTTGATACACCGGAGAAGACAAGAAAAAAAATAAGAAGGTTCTATGAAAAACAGACACCGGAAGCTGAATCTGGTCATAGTATTATAGAAAGGAAAGCCTTGCACAATGAGGAATGTATGTGTTCTGGAAGTACCTTCTATGCAGCAGGAAAATAGTTACCTTACAAAAAATACTTATCTCTAAAAGGTCAACCCTCGTTACCAGAGAAATTTTAACAGAAAAGGGGCACAAATATGAAGCACACAGAAATTAAAACAGGAAGCGGGAAACGGTGAATACATGTATGCTACAATAAGACAAGCCTGAAAGCAATGCCGCCATCATGAAGGTGAAGCAATGAGAAACGTGGGCCAAGGTCAATGAAACGTTTAGATGCAAGGTGCTAAGCTTCCTTCCTTCTTGGAGAAAGTTCAATCATGAAAACATAGGAAGGGGGTTTCTGGTCACCTGTGTGCTTGAGTCCATGGTGTTACAGCGAAGCAAACTCTTGCAGACTGCAGATGACCATTTAGGGAGTGCACATAGTGGCCTTGTTTCTCATGGTAGGTTTGTATACAAAAGCTTATGCGAATGTGCGTAGCTCAACACAGTAAGGCTCGCATATGTTTATTTCTTCACTGCCTTCACCCAGTCCTGCTGCACCGTGTTATGACTAACACCAAGCAACTACCCTATGCATACTTTCACATGTAACCATTAATGAAGAAAGGAACGTGCAAATTTTATAATGGGGTATCATTTGAAAAAGAAGTTAACTCCATTAACTCAACACAGACATGACCAATGAAGTATGTCATATAAAAAAGAGGCCACCTCTTTCCATGATATGAAAAGGAAGCCAACTTCCATTATCTCCACTCGGGTGAGACCAACTAAGTTTGTTGGATTATCTGGTGAGATAAATCAAGCCAAATGCAGAAAAGGCAGTGAAAGACACGACCACCTTCACTCTAACGGCAGTATTCGGCACAAATGTAACATGCTTACAAATAAAACTTGACATGCTTATGTGTGAAAACGGGAAAACTGTAAATAAATGCTGAAGTTCTGAACAACACAGGAATAGAATGCAGCGCCAACTTCACAGTGTAAGCTTTTATGGGCTCGTTACAATGGCTGAAATTAGTGGCGATGGTGTCTGCTCCTTCCATCGCCGCCAGTGTCCGTAACTGCTCTTGCCCACAATGTGAGGAGAAAAAAAAAAGAAAAAGAAAGAATAGTAAAATCTTCCAGGCCAGTACAGAGTGGTAGCGTAAGCTAGACTTTGCTGCATGCTCTCTCATCCTTCCTTTCCTGGTTCACTTAACCCCCCTTCTCCCCATTCACGCTTCTCGTTCCTCTTCCATCGTCGTCTTCTACTTTTTGTTCATTATTGTCTGCTTCTCATTTTCAACGCTGTTGCCTTTTTCTTTTTGTCTTCTTATTTGTCGACATGTTCCCCTTCTAACTCATCGTTATCCTCTCTTCTTTCTCTTCTATTATATGCAAAGCATTTTTTGGCGAAAATAAGCCACCTTGACCCATATCTATCTATCTTAGCCGTCTACGTCTCCGTGCTCTCCTGGCCATCTCGTTCACCTGTTACACCCCAATATTTGGGATGTAGGGTATGAATGTATGGTGAACATGGATGACTCATCTTTGTATCACAAAAGCCATGTACTCGTCATTGACATCACGATTAATGACGCTGCAATCATTTGTCGCCAGTAGTGTTCGGCCCACGGTATGCGCCACAGGTATTTGAATCTTACAACCTATGGCAATGAAGGACCAACTAAAATAGACGTAGGAAATGTCGGGGCTGCGGTAGATAGATATAAAAAGCCACAATTGTGGGGATCAAACGTGCAACTTTGAGCAGCGCTCCAAGTTTTCTGCATGTCACCCCAGTGCACTGGCTCCAAGATCGGCCCATATTTCTCTGCTCAAGCTTGACACAGAACGGCTGGCGCAAAGAGCTCCACTCTTAAGACAAGAAGGGAACACCATTTGTCGTAGGTTGCAATTGAAATGTCCACATAACAAGCACACATGCATGCAACCTACCAAGCTTTAGGGTGGCATTGAACACAGGCTCTCGAGGTGTCAAGCAAGCAGGCTGCCACTAGGCTATGGCTGCTTCTCCCACTATGTATACATAGTAAACAAACCTATTGCACCAGCAGCTGTAATGGTGCTTGTGTAATGTGAATTGTGCTTGTAATCTGTGATAAGCACTATGATATCAATACATATGTTCTGCTACCATTCTGTTTTGCTTTTGTGCTACATTGCTCGATACTGTTACTTCACCGAACAGCGCTTATGGTAGCTTGTAAATGCACTATATAGTGAGTTTTTCTTTTTTCGAAAAAACAGACGTCTGTGCTTTGGACTAACGCGAGTTCCAACGTTACATCGTATCATTAAGTACCATTCAGTCGCCACATTGCTGTCAACATTCTTATAATCAGAGTTAAGAATACTCATAGGTGGATATGTTCACTTTGCACAAAAACCTTGATCCTAGGTGTAACAATTGGCTGAATGCCAAACAATTTGTCACAAGCAATTTCATAGTTGAGTACTTTGCATGACACCGATTCCCACAGTACATGGGATCTGCAGGTTTTTTTATTTGTTGCCTTCTACTTCATTGTCATTGTATTTAGTTTGCACTCTGCATTCAGCGAGAACATTTGTTCTGTTCTCAGATGCAACAATATTGGCAGAAAATCACCAAGGGCAAAGTTTTACCGCTTCCTGAAAGTGCAATGGGGAAAGGAGAATTGCGGGAGCAAGCCCGCTCATTCCATCCATGCTTTCTTATCAGGGGACATGGAGTGCTACTGTCCAATCCCTCACATTATTAAAAAAAAAAAAAAAAAGGCGGCGGGGGGGTCGGCTAAATTTGTATAGTGAAAGCCATATGGTTCCCAACAGGAGGACTTTACGGCACCCCACACATCACGTATGACGAATCACGTTGGTGGATGCATTTTTCTTTTTCTTTTTGCTTCTTTAGAGCTCCTAGAAGGTGCGTTTGAATGTTTTGGTCTACCGCTTATACTCAGATCAAAAAGGGCCACCGTCTTTGTATGTGAAAAAAAAATAAAATAAAATACGCGAACTCTTTCCCTCGTCTTGTATTCCGCCGTCGGCTTACTCCGCACCCTCACAACGAATGCCTCAACGCATAGGATAAAAAAATTAAGCCATTGAAAGACACCATAGTGAGTTCTTTCATGTAGCGTTGTGGAAAATTTTCGACATGAGGCAATACCGTGCCCAGCTCAGCCTTTGCCTTACCAAATGTATAAATGAATGTACTGTTCTCACAGTTTCCAGGTGCCGGCTACCTTTCTTTCTCATTTATTAAAAGCAATTAAGCCAAATAAACAGACAGTCTTGCACTCGCATGACTTCACAGTTGCCTTTCCAATAACCAGTACCGATCAAATTTGCGCTTCAGACTCTCATTGCATACCTTGTGAGGGGATGGCTATGGGTGTAATGTCTTAATGATACTAATCTTATACTATATAAGATAATTACTAATTAATAAAAAGGGCCTTGTTCATTGTCCAGCCAGTCCTCGAGCTCTTCAGATAGCCTTTTCATGTGCTCGGCACAGCCCAGACTCTGGGATTACTGCTTTTTAGTGGTTTTCGTATTACTGCAGGCACAACGCGACTGCCGTATGCCACTTACACCTAACGGCGATGCTTGCACTGCAGAAAGAAGCCATGTCAACGATGAATGTTTAGGGAGAGCTTGAAAACAAGATGGAATTACGCAAAACAAGCGGTTGTGGATTAAAAATGCTTAAAACTACCAACATGACGTTCCTCGACAGGGCGTTTTTCAGTGTTTGGGAGCTCTCCAGCCAGTCACCGCGCTTCCACCCGCACTTCGCAATAACAAATTATTTAACATTAGATACACATGAGCTGCCTCATATAGAAGCTTGCCTTATTGATGTTAGCACCCGTGAAGAAATCGTTTAGGCCTCCGGCGTTTTGAAAGCCAGCTGGAAGTTGCGGTGGAACACGCGCAGATGATGCTATCCCCGTACAAGCAGGCACACACGCGGTCCGGGAGGGAGCCTTATTACCCCAACGATGCGGGAGCACCCTCATTGGCGTTGAACACAGGGGCCGACGGCGGAGCCGCCTGTCCTTGTGCACCACCGCCATAGGGGCAGAGACTCTGTAGGAAAAGCTGCTTTCTAGTGTGTGACAGTACGACAGAATTTTTTTAGGGGGGTACAGCAAGCGTGCATTGGCCAGAGTTTACTTTCCTTTCAATGATTTCACATTCCATTACCTCTTGGCACCAACACAGGGCACACCAAGGGAGCAGACGTCATTGTTACAACCAATAATGATGCATGAGGCATTGTTGTAAGAGGGCTAGTTCACCATAGAAAACATAGGAAAGTTGATGGTGCAGCAGCTCATAATTGTTATAACCGATATATCTTTAAAACCAGTATTGTTTAAGAGGGTTAGAGAGACCAATTAGAAAGACCAAATAGAAAGACAATAAGGTCCTGAAAGACCAATTGTATAATATCAGAGCCCTGGCTGGGAACAGAAAAACCCAACCATGAGGTGAGAGTCGGCAGTGTGTAGCAGTGCCCCAATTGAACTGGATTCAAACCCATACAGGCATGGAGTTTTTTTTTCTCAATGTGAGTGGTAGCAGTTGTGCACACCACAGGTGGTGATAGACACTATCGCCAATGGACGTTGTAACCAAAGGTTATAAAAACTGGACCAAATGGCAATAACAATGGAGAATCACCTTCAATTAGAGCACTTAATACAATTAAATGAAATAAGTTAGTGTATTATTTCAGTAATTAAAATAGGGTTGAACGCGGATATATCGAACTTGAAGGGGATAGCAAAATAGTTGAAAAACCATATGAATAATTCTAAGTACCAAGTAGCGCTGTTTAATGTTTATGGCAAGGCAACATGTGCTTCTGGACAGTTTCTTGAGATTGTATGAATCGGGAGCTTGTTGATTCAATGACGCTGCTTTTTCAGCATCTGTGCACATAAAGAGGGACTGCAACTCATCAAAATGTGGCCGGAAGATCATCAATATTTCCAGAAGAAATGCACTTGTAGGGAAGGCTTTGGCACAACACAGTGTTTAATACATTGAATGCATCAGTGTACAGGTGTCTGATATACATCTGTGGCAGCACCTTTGCATGGGATACTGAAGGGGTATCACAGATGTTCAGTATATCTGGGTTCAACTGTATCACAAAGAATTAACAATGCACATTTGAATCAGTTTATTTAGTGCACTCCAACACAGTTACACATTTCAATACAATGCATGTACTCATATGAGACAATATATTTCACGCACTCACTTCATGTCCATGAAATTCAATGCAAAGAAGCACCTAAAAAAAAAAAGAGAGGGGACATTGAAAAAGCTAAAATACAAGATGCAAAACATACCTAGATTTACAGGACCCAGAAGCTGGATAAATAATGCCAATGTGAAAAACAAAAAAATTTATCAGGCACCAAACGGGACTGCTGGAGGCATGAGCCATAGGAATGCGTTAAACGTGATAAAGGCACTGGACATATAAAAAACGACGTCACACTGTCTAGACATGGCACACAGCACACAATCTGGCTACGAATGTAGCATTAAAAAAACTAGTGCCACAATCCAGATACATAAAAAGGGAATGAAAGTGTTACAAAAGATGAAATGTGTCATGGCAGTGTCAAGTGATGTTACCCAATGTATGCACTGCAATTTGTCAAACAAAAGCTGCCATATGAAGGACAGCAGTGGAATACCACAGCAATGGAACTATTCAACATACTGGAGAAGAACATAAACACTATTCTGAACTGTTGTCAACTTTCCAGTAATTGTGGTTCTCAGAAACACTCATTCTCCTTCTGGCTTTATTCCTTTCAACAAATGCTGTACTTACATTCTGTAACTGTAGACACAACATTACTACATATTGTACTGGTGCATCTTAGTGGAAAACATTGAAGAAAGGCTCAAGAAATATTCCCCAAGTCCAAACTACAAGGTTGGCATCTATTTGACTTTTCTTTAACTTCTTTTGCTATGTTCGTGTTGTACTAGTTGAATAAAGGTGTAACAGTTGTATTGCCATAGAAACTGAATTGTTTTCCAGTTGTTTAGGAGTTCGCTTACTAAACACACTGTTGTATTATAGTTTATTGCTGTGTCGCTCAAATTGCTCTACTGCACATGATACACAAGTTGAATTGTATATGTTCTTTAGTGCTGTACGAGAGACTGGTATTTATACTTGTGATTACAATTGTAACCCATCTCTGTGACAGCCTGAGGGCCAACAGTATATTGAAATAAATAACAAGTAAATATTCCTCTGCAAAAAAAAAAAAAAAAAAAACGCGCGGACAGCCTGCAACAATATACAAATGGATTACGTGATCTAATGCCAAGGAGCATGCAGTGCGAAAATACAATTTCGAAGATTTGTCTGAAATTGTATTGCACAGATTTCAGGCTCAGCCTGAAATCTGTGCAAGTCACTATTGAGTGCAAAGAAAGACATTTCAAACTGTCACAACTGAAATGCCAAAACCTTGGTCTGATGAAGTGTGGTCAGTATTGTCAAGGATTGAGGTATATGACATAAACACATTGCCACAAACAAGATGCAATATTATGCTAGTAATAAGGAGAACAATTCCTATTCATATATTCATCAGGTTTAACCCTCCATAGAAAGGGGGATTGTCAGTTTGACTAGCATATCACGTTTGTTGCAACAGAGCAATAAGACACACCTTAAAGTAACAAGAAGTGGTATCAATATTCTGATGTGTTAAGAGGATACCACATGTGAATGACAAAATCAAAGAACAGGACTGGAGGCATCTTTTGAACTTATTTTAAAAGGAAAGGTTGAAGGACAAGGGAAACATCCCACTTGCACATCAAAACAGGCACCTTCATCTGTGTGCAGGACTCTTGATAAACTTAAATAAAACTACAATATGTTGCTTAGTTCACATGAAGCAAGGTGCCAATGTATGTCCTGCATTTCAGCTACAAATGACTTCCTAGCATTCAGAGCAATGATGCCTTACAACACATAACATTTCCATAAGCTCATTCATGCTGGCATCTCTTAATGCAAAGGATTGTTCAAACAGGTAGTAGTCTTATTGAATAATGCCAACATAATCCAAGTTAGGCACAGCACATTAAGGACAAGAATGGCATAGAACATACTGTGCATGTATGCAGACCTCCAATTTAGACAAGGCTGGAAACCTTCTTGGTGGTTTAACGGCACCTCATCTCCAGGTTTATTCAAATGAGTGGCTTGTAGAAAACATTTCGACTTGATGTAGAGGTGCACTATGAACACATACAAATACTCCTTAAGCATGTAACATTTGGCATATTCAAATGGTTTGATAAGTCCAATGTAAAGGAGTACTATACTCAGGTGCAGGTTGAGAAAGAAGCGGCGTCTGCCTGTCAAATGACCCCACTTCAGCCAGCGGTGGTGCTCTGTCAGTGCAACATCACAGAAGACTGCCTCCATGCTGCGCTTCGATTTCTCTTTTGAGCACCGCACGGAGGCAGTCTGTCGGGACGTAACGCTGACGGAGCAGCACCACTGGCCAGAGGGGGAGTCCTTTGACAGGCAGACGCTGCTTCTTTCTTGACCTGTACCAGAGCATAAAACAAGTTATGCAGCACATACTCTGAAAATTTTACTGCATGCATAACAATGCTTTAGTGGCAATGCCACACTACCAATACAACATTTTGAGTGTTCCCTAACAAAACATAGTACTGAATTTGTTTTTACACACACACACTCATCTATAGTGCCGTGCCGCAACTACTATTGCCCGTAAAGCACATCTGCATATGGGACATGTACAGAGACTCATTGTACTATACCATCGCCACCTGTCCTCATACGTCCCTCTGTCTCTGCCTAACCCTTTTCCCTTTACCCATGTGGGGAGTAGCAACACACACGCACACACAGTGGCTGTTCCAGCAAACACTTTCGAAAATTCCTGAAGACAGGCTTATCGAGAAAAATATGTAATTCATTTAGCTTATTCAGTGCCTTAGCAAATGAGGGTATTCTAAATAAATGAACAACAGCAATAACCTCCACATCCTACTAAGTAGAAAGTTAGTAAATTTAAATTACTTTGCTGTTTTTGATACTTTGTGACATCTGCTGCAGCTAACAGTATTCTCAGAGCTATTTTTGAGAATTTTTCAAAGGTCTCGCTGAAACATTCTCTGTGTCTGAATATACATATATATATATAAATACAGTATATAAATAGAATTAACGGGGCTCGCCTTGAAATAGCGACTTGCGTGCATGCTGGCGCACATGTCTGTTTATGTTCTGCTTACATGTAGACGTATAAGGGCACAGGAAGCACTTAAATGGCCGCTCGCCTGTGTGGATGTGTTGATGATCCCTGCAGTTGGACGATGACGAAAAGGTCTTGGGGCACTTGGGACACTGATATGGCTTCTCCCCTGTGTGGGTGCGCAGATGCCGACCCAACCCACTTTTTTGTGAGAAACATTGAGGGCAGTGAAGGACACTGATACGGCCTCTCACCAGTGTGGGTCTGAAGGTGAGCCTTCAGTGTGAGGTTTCGTGAGAAGCTCTTAAGGCACATTTGGCACTGAAATGGCTGCTTGCCTGGATCAAACTTGACGTGTCTTTTCAAAGGGTCCGAGTGATCAGTTTCATAGCCACAATGGCCGC
This sequence comes from Hyalomma asiaticum, assembly GCA_013339685.2. Taxonomy (NCBI): domain Eukaryota; kingdom Metazoa; phylum Arthropoda; class Arachnida; order Ixodida; family Ixodidae; genus Hyalomma; species Hyalomma asiaticum. The sequence continues at coordinate 30,332,008 of CM023483.1, read as the reverse complement.
GATGTCCCATACGTCTCCCACCATCTGCATTTGAAGGGCCACTGCAAGACCCCAATGCTGCATAAAGAAACAAGATAGATCACCAGGGCACAGTGTTTCATTAAAACAAGAAATAATTGTAATGCTAGGTCCTAGGATATTGTAGGCAAAAAAATGAATACTATGACTAAAAGGCATGCTGTTGTAGGGGCCCACGAATTAACTCTGACCAGCTTGCTTCTTTTTCATCATGCCCCAAAATTTAAGTACACAAATGTTCATGCCTTTCATTCACATATAAATGCAGCTACCATGCAATCATAATAATATGCCAAGAGTCAAATAACGAACACTTAAACTAATGATAAACATCTTCTTTACTGAGGATGCGTGAAGCGCAATTTCAGAAACAGAGCAGCGGTTCCCCTTTTAGATTTGCCTAGTACTCGGTAAATAATTCATTATCGCATTATTTACGTGAATGATTTTTGGTTTAGTTTAGGGGTGCAGGGTTGGACAGTGTGATGTGCGCGAGAGTGCGTGTGCCTGTGTTCCATGCGCGAGGAGGAAGAAACGGCAACGATGAAGCTCTTGCACGCGCCAAGGTGCGCGAGCGCGAGTGGAGAAGAGAAGAGAGAGATCAGACGGACTTGTGCTTTCGACACAGTCGGGTGTCCGGGCCCGAGTGTCGGCATTCTTCCTGCGGTCCACGAGTTGGAGCTCCGGGCTCCACGTGGCCGCCTGTATATCCTCCCCGTCTCCTGCACCAGGGCTGCAGTGACCGGCCGCATTCTTCAAGCGTCGCTACTTCTCCACGTCGCTCTCTGGCACGCTCTTCAGCAGGCAACGCCACCTCGGCTCCCACCTGTCGCCCGCCCCACCAGACGGTGAGCCTGTGTCGGCAGAGACTTTTAGTAGGGACGCTAACTTTGTTTTGTTGCCTAGTTAGTGTTCAGGTGTTGTGTAAAAGTGTGTGTGTTTGGTTGCCCTCTGTGTGTATAAAGTGTCTTCTGAAACGCACAAACAGCCTCGTCGCTTCGATGGGGACGCTCGCGTTCCCTTCCTAAATACATCCTTCTAGAACCTCGTATGACAATGGCGTCCGCGACAGGATATCAAGCTGGCGGAGACTCTTTCACTGGCTCAGCAGCAGGACATCAAAACTCTCGTCGAAACGTACAAAGGAATGTTTTCAGACATTCCCGGAAAGACAAAACTTGTTGAGTGTCATTTGAATTTGACCTCCACAACGCCCATACAAGTGCCGCAGTATCCACTTCCATTCGCCTTAAAAGATGTCATAGAAAAAGAAGTGGAAGAAATGCTGCGGTTGGGAATAATTGAAAGATCGACATCGCCTTATAGTTCACCACTGGTAGTCGTCAAGAAGCCTGACAATTCATTCAGGGTCTGCATTGACTTTCGGAAAATCAACAGTATACTTGAATCCGACGCAGAACCCATCCCGCGTACAGACATGGTTTTTGCCGAAATTGGAGATAAGAAGTTCTTTTCCAAATTGGATCTGTCAAAAGGATACTGGCAGGTACCGCTTTCTATCGAATCCAAGGCGAAGACCGCTTTTGCCACGCAATCTGGGTTGTACCAGTTCAGGTTTATGCCGTTTGGCATCAAGACCGCGTCGGCCGTGTTTACTCGCCTGATGAGATTATTGCTCCGAGGTTTAAACGGGGTACATCACTATATCGACGACGTCCTGGTAGCGACTGACTCATGGGATGAGCATGTAAGAACGTTAGGCCAGCTTTTCGAAAGAATCAGGCAAGCAGGTCTTACTGTAAAAGCACGAAAGTGCGAGATCGGTTTCCATAGTGTCGTCTTTCTTGGGCATCGGGTCGGCGAGGGTCACATTAGGCCATTACAAACAACAGTAGACAAACTGCTTTCGGCCAGGCGTCCAGAGACAAAGAAGGAGATAAGATCCTTCCTAGGACTGGCCGGCTACTACAGAGACTTTATTCCCATGTATGCGGAGGTAGCCGAGCCTCTGGCCCTTGCCACCAGAAAGCACGAGAGAAACAAGGTTGAGTGGACGCCCGAGAAAGAGGCAGCTTTTCAAAGCCTGCGTTCTGCTCTTGCAAGGAGTCCAATACTGCGAGCGCCAGATTTTTCTAAAACCTTCGTGCTGAGGTCGGATGCGTCCGAAAAGAGCGTAGGGGCGGTACTGATGCAAGAACATAACGGAGCCTTGCATCCCATTGCGTACGCTAGTAAGCAGCTCCTCCCCCGAGAAACGCGGTATTCTACTATCGAGAGAGAATGCTTAGCTTTGGTGTGGGCCATACACAGATTTCACATTTACCTTTACGGTAAACATTTCATAGTACAGACTGACCACCAACCCCTCGAGTACTTACAGAAGGCCAAGTACGTAAATTGCAGGGTACTCCGGTGGAGTCTTTTGCTTCAGGAATACATGTTTACTGTTCAGTATATTAGAGGTGGCGAGAATATCGGGGCTGACTACATGAGCCGAATTTAGGAAATGCAGATCAAAGCGTCAAAGACATTCTCGCTTGTGCATTGTATTGTGCATAACAGGGTGTAGCGCACATGTGTCGCCTTTTGTTTACGCGAACGTATGGACAAAAGACTTGAGAGGGGGCCGATGTGATGTGCGCGAGAGTGCGTGTGCCTGTGTTCCATGCGCGAGGAGGAAGAAACGGCAACGATGAAGCTCTTGCACGCGCCAAGGTGCGCGAGCGGAGAAGAGAAGAGAGAGATCAGACGGACTTGTGCTTTCGACACAGTCGGGTGTCCGGGCCCGAGTGTCGGCATTCTTCCTGCGGTCCACGAGTTGGAGCTCCGGGCTCCACGTGGCCGCCTGTATATCCTCCCCGTCTCCTGCACCAGGGCTGCAGTGACCGGCCGCATTCTTCAAGCGTCGCTACTTCTCCACGTCGCTCTCTGGCACGCTCTTCAGCAGGCAACGCCACCTCGGCTCCCACCTGTCGCCCGCCCCACCAGACGGTGAGCCTGTGTCGGCAGAGACTTTTAGTAGGGACGCTAAGTTTGTTTTGTTGCCTAGTTAGTGTTCAGGTGTTGTGTAAAAGTGTGCGTGTGTTTGGTTGCCCTCTGTGTGTATAAAGTGTCTTCTGAAACGCACAAACAGCCTCGTCGCTTCGATGGGGACGCTCGCGTTCCCTTCCTAAATACATCCTTCTAGAACCTCGTATGACAGACAGTGACATCGTTTTCCAGCAAGCTTGGCCATGTGGTCCCATAAAGCTGTAAAATACACACTGCTCCAGCTGCACAGCTTCTTTGAATTTTCTTAGGCAGAAGTACAACGTACAATAGAAGGTGTTGAGCACGCAGCCTTCTGAGTGGCAGGTTCTACTGCTGTCTATCTACCTTCTCCTGTTTGCCACATATATGGCTGCATGGAGGACTTCAAATAAGTCATTCAGACTTGCCTGTTGCTGTGGGCCACCACTCATTGTATGTACTCTAATTTGGCTGATTCAGAAATATTTCAGGGCAATATTCAGTGTACACGTAATAACAGCCGTTTGAAATCCTAGCGTTCTTGCGCTCCCAAAACAACGAAATGACACCACGGGCCAGCAGAGGCACTAGTCAGCGACTTCACTGCAAGACATTTAAAAATTTAAACATATTCTCGCGGGAGCGGATAGACATCTTTCTTGGTGATTTTGTTTAGGTGCCGATAGTCTACACAGAAATGCCAAGTATTGTCCTTCTTCTTAACTAGGACGACAGGTGAAGCCCACGGACTCGAAGAAGGCTCAATAATGCCTTTTGTGAGCATCTTGTCGACCTCTTGTCGAATAACTTGGCGCTCTGATGGTGACACACGGTGACCCCGGCACCTCCACCAAAATGGTACAAATATATTTACAAGGTATTTACAGAAGGTGAATAACCAAGCAGCCAAAATAATGGTTGTTGCTCGAAGCACACACTTCGTCGACTTCTACCCAGATACCATCTTCTTTTTTCTTGGCGCTCTAACACCGCAACAATATTGTTAAGTTTCGTTTGGTCTAAAATAATAATTTGTATGAAAGCTAGAAGGAGAGAAAATTGCTGGGCTCCATGTGGTGCCGCAGTACAGCAGAAAAGCTCGAGCATGGCTTACATTGCCATGGCCTTCGAGGGCACACCAAATCTCGGAGGCCATGGTGGCAACTAAGATGACATCAGCTGCAGAGTTTAAGGGAAATGAGTGCAGGGAAACCTAAATCATGTTTTTATCGCTGTAAACCAATCTGGACAATGCAACAAACAATACGAAAGAACGTACATTATAGATTAGTGGGCCAAAACTCCGAACACACCCCATGATACCAAAATTTCAGAAAACGTTTCACAACTCCTTTGAATGTTTGCTTTGTCCAACACTTCGTGTTGAGTGTCCTGCATATAGAGGAAGCCTACAGCTTGTTTCTTTATGGCCTCAAAACTTGGTGTCTCAACTTCTTTCATTGAGAAGACATTATATTTAGACTAAGTATCAGAAGTAATCTTAATAGTAAACCTTATCTTCACTGAAGAAGTATTGAGAACAATTTCAATAACCAAGCTGCCCATTTTTCAAATTTGCCCAGTTCACTTTCATGTGATTGCCAAGTTAGTACCAAAGTCAGCAAAATACACAATATCACTAAGAATATGCTTGTGGAATAGGAAAGCTTGCAAAATGAGAGGATATTAGGTGCTGCCTTAGCATGGGCTGCTTCTGAAGTCTAGTGTGAGATCTCACATTTTGTGTAATATCATCGGACAGTTTACAATGAACTCAGGAACCAAATGAAGACGGCGCAGTGTCATACCAACAGTGCAGATACAGAGTAATGTATGCTGTGGCTAGACAATGACACATAAATACAGCAAATATATTCCATGTCACTTTTGTTTTCTCACTACGGTATCTTAATAGGAGATCTCTTTACAGTAACACGATTGATTAAATATATCAGAATATCCAAATATATGCTACTGCATACAGCAGGAAGTAGATCTTCGCTCCTCAACTAGTTGTTAATTGCTCAAGATGAAAGATTGGAAGGATGCATCAGACAGAGGAACAAAAATGGATAATGTGAAACACACACACACACACACACGCACACACACACACACGCGCGCGCGCGCGCACGCACACACACACACACACACACACACACAAATTACGGAATGATAAAAACGTAGCACAGAGACACAAGAGAATTTATTAGAACTTAAAAGAAAAAAATATTCAAGAGCTCAATCAAAAAAGAAAAGGCTGCTTGATTTATATTTCATATTAAACAGACGACTAAAAGGACCTATCACGAAATTTCAAGCATACTACAAAACACACACACTGACATAAGTAATACCACACATTCAAAATAATGTAAAAAACTGTAGGTGACAATAATGTTCTTCATTTAACAGAGACCAGACCACAGGGTCCTTTGGTGTTTGGGGAAATACACCTAGAGAGAGAAAGAGAACAAAGTTCTACTAATAATGAACTACATGACAAGCAGTGACCAACCAAGAATACTGTTAAATGCACGTGAGGTTTCAACAAGCAATGTTATTGCAATAAAATTGTCATTTGAATGTGCTTATTTGTTTCCGGGACTACTTAGTGATCAAAACTCAGTGAAGTAGCATTTCTCTATGCTACATTTACCCAAACATTGCACCAATTACAGTGATATGCTGGAAGCAGATCCTAATCTACATGTCTAAGAGTCAAACCTTAAACAAGCAGGAATACTCAATGAACAGATGCTGCAGCAGCTTTGTTCGTTAACATTTCCATATCTTGAGCTGTTTAGGGGCAACACATTTTGCCTTTGTAAACACAGTACATGTGATTGAAATATAAAAAAAAGAAAAATTATGTCAACTGCTGAAAGAAGCTAAATAACATACATAGTGTAGCAATGTTGAAGAATGCTACTGAGAATCTACCATAGCATACCACTGCTTATGGCATACATGCATGCACACACAATATAGAAAGCAACAGGCATTGCAAAGTATAAGATCAGTTGTGTGTGAAACGTTTGTTTGGTACCATTCCATGGTAAACTTAACCTGGACGCAGATTAGGATGGATTATCACTAAGTGGAGATGCAAGTCATTTAGTCCTTAAAGGGGTCGTGAAAAGAATTTGGAGATGCCGGTTTGTAATTTTCACTGCTTCAATACGCATTCGACAAGCCGATTCCGAAATATTTCGGCGAAATATTCAGTGCACATTTAACAACGCCCGTTTTAAATTTCAGCTTTTTTGTACTCCCGAAACGACTATGCGACACTGCCGGCCGGCGTGGTACTATTTGGTGACGTTGAGTTAAGATACTTTTAAGTTCAAAGGCACAGTGAACTCGCGTTTGCTCTAAAGGAATCGATTTACTTGAAAGCTCGAAAGGAAGAAAATACTTGGAAACCGTGCGGTGCCACCATTCGGAAGAAAAGCGGCAGCACGTGGTTTGTTTTCCCATGGCCTCCGAGCCTCCGAGGGCGCGCCAATCTCGGAGGTATGACGGCTACTAAGATGACGTCATCTGCAGAGTTGAGGGGAACGCGCGCAGTGAAACCGAAACCGCATTTTTTATCGCTCTAAATCAACGCACACGGTGCAATGGAACAGCGCATATTGTTGATCGGAGGGTCAGGACCCCGAATACGCACTTAGTACAAAATGTTCAGAAAACGTTTCACGACCCCTTTAAGCTATGATCATAGAATTACGTTTAGCATGCAATATTTACAAGAAAAAAAAAGTAAGCTCTTTCTCAGGTTAAAGCAAGTGCACAGGATGCATTTTTCCATACATGAAACATTGAACAGGCTCGTAACTAAGTTATTTTCCCACATGGTGAGTTTCCCTGGTTTAGGAAAAGTATGAACAAGCCATGGCTGTGTTACAGTGAGCTCATTCTCTCCTTTCATCATGGCTCATGTGAAGGCTGCACTTTCTAAATGTGACAACCATAAATATTAAAAATTGTTCTTCTGGAATGTTGTTAAGCTAAAATCAAGGCACAGCTGAGACTTTTAACAGCAAGACACAAATGTTCTGTGCCAAAACAAAACATGCTTAAAGGGACCCTTAAACGGTTTTGACGATTTTGTGCAAGCATGGTGATCCGGCAGAGCGAGTCATTAGGATCATTAGAGGAAAGATTTCAGCGCTCTGCGTAAGGTGTGTAATTTACAATAAGGTTTTTAACACGTGCATCGCAAAAGATCGCAGCGGCTCGCCGAAATGCATTTTCAAACGTCCCCGCCTACCGAACGATGGATGGGAGGCCGCTGATTGGGCCCTCACAAGTGACGTGCACGTAATTTTCCCAACCTAACTGCGAACAACTTGCTCCTACAATGTGCTCCTCCGTTTCAGCCAACGGTATCGTCGCGGCATCTGGCGGCGTACACACGAGTCGCCAGCGCTCTGTTACAGACTTTACCACTGCCGAGGCCGGCGACCTCAGTAAAGATATCGGGGCGGCATATCGCTGCGGAGGGCTCAGCAGGGCGGTTGATGCGGGAGGTGCAGTCGTCGCTAGCGCGCACTCCGCAGCTGATCGAGTTGAGGAGGAACAGCAGTGGTAAGGATGAAGGCGACAGAAATAAGCCCATAGCTGCCTTAGCGGCAGGTGATTCGCTTTATTTATGGTGTGAATGATTTCACAATTGTGTTGCCTAATCAGTCACGCAATGTCAAAAAAAATGTTTCAGGGACCTTTTAAGGCACTGCTATGGACACCACCACTCATACTCTTACTGCAGTTTAAGAAAGGCTACAACATACTTGAACTGGTACTAAAGAAGTTGGAAATTCTTGCAAGTCAATGTTGCCTGATAACGACCTACTCAGGATATGAAACAAAACAAAAGAAGAATAAAAGAATCTGTAAAAATCACACAGTTGAAATCAAATTTTCGCATGGTAAGGTAAGCAGAGCTGCTACGGGAGTAAGCTTGCAAGTGATTTGTGGGTAGCACCCAGACAAGATATTAGATTTTTCATGAATACTTGCCTAAGGAAGGTTGAAGCCTGTGCCTACGAAAATTTTAGAAGACAGGGCAGATATAAAAAAAACATAGAAATTAAAAGTGAGGGGTGGAGAAGGTAAATGAAGGTTTGGTGCTCTAGGGAAAATCTAAAAGCAAGAGAATCAACAATGACGCTGAAGCATTGGCTACTGAGACTAATACATGTTCACATTATTCTGGCCAGCAGGATCGACGCTGATGGTAGCTCAGTGAACAGAATAAAGAAAACAGCACTGTGAAAGAGAAACGGGAGGAACTGCAAAGGTTATGGAAGATTGAGATCTTAGCCTCAAAACAAAAATTAGTCTAGCAAACAGCCTAGTGCTTGTGTGGTAATGCGTGGACGCAAGTTCGCAAACATTTGCAAAAATATGAAAGAAAGGAACTGGAGCTTCGTTTAGCTATGGTGTTGGCACAGATTTTTGCATTATCTCAGTGATATGGAAAGTCAGTCCTGAGTGTTCCTTCAAAGAAAAGGTAATGAAACTAGAACTTACTCAGTTCAGTCATATCGTGTCAGCTACCACCAGTTAAAATTAATGAAGAGTAATACTGTCCAATGTGGAATGTAGGAAAAAGAAAAATGTCCTACGAAGGACAAGTCAGTGGGTTGGCATTTTTGATGCCACAGGGAAATGCATTGAGGAGCTGAAGAACTTGTACTCAATAGACAGGTCCCAGCATTTCTATAATAATAGCTAGTATTACAGACAAAAATGAAGACATATGCATGCAAAGGCATATGTCTTCATATGCCTTTGCATATAAGCACATAAGCAAGCAGAACCATTGCTCAACCTCCTGTGCAACATTACGATAAAGTTCCAATGATTTTGCATGCGAGCATGGAAAGTGAGAACACTTAAATACCAACAACGCATAATACTGGTCATAAAACAACAGTTTAGTATTTATTGTGATGAAACATACTTAAACTGATCAAGTGACAAATTGCTAAACGCTTCATTGGTGTAAAGAACTGCTCATGCACAGAGGACAATAAAAAAAGCTAAAGCAATATAATAAGAGGGAACAGAAAAAAACGAAGAGCTTTAAAAATGCTCACACATAGAAAGCATGGAAGCAATGAAGTATGAGCCTAAATATGGGATGTCGCAAAAGGCACAGACCCTAACTAAAAGTCCCTTTTCACAGTATAATGGCAACAATATAATTTTCAGGGTATTATGTGCCAAAACCACAATATTATTGTGAGGCATGCTATAGAGGGGGTCTCTAGATTTATTTTCACTATGTGAAATTCTTTATTGCACATTTAAAATGCAAGCACATGGTGCCATTTCATTTAGCCCCAATGAAATGTGGTTGCCGAGGTTGGCAATCAAATCTGCTTCCTCAGCAGTCCGAAAGCTTATCTGATAAGCTACCACAGCACATCATTCCAGTCACATTTTTAAACTAGTGAATGGGTCAATTTGAACCACCAAATTAACATAAGATAACTACTAAGTGATTGGATTGGACTGGATTGGATTGGATAAACTTTATTTGTCCAACGGCTAAGGTTTGTGCTACTAAGTGAACTTGAAATTATATGGCAGTGTTTTTATATGTTTGTCAAGAAGACATTATTCATTTACAAAACTGTAGAACAAGATCGGTGAGGCCTATTCCAACCTACAAATTAAAAGAAATGCCCAGGCAGTAGAAGGGGATCCCAATAAAATAATAAGAATGGTGTTTTAATTTGTGTGCACAGCTTTAATATCCCCAAACACTTTAAAGCGGTGCTGAGCTTTCACATAACAAGGCATTCATTTGGTTCTGAACCAGCACATGTGACTTACACATACAACTAAATACATTGATGCCTTAGAAGAACTGCATGCGATTGACTTTTCAAGTACACAATCAAACATTCAATTCCCAGAAATGTTAATACAGGTATCACTCAATGTATGCCAGTGAGATACAACATTTTACCATGACTGAGTACAGGTAAGTGCTTAGAAGATACTGTTCATGAATGAGCACTCCTCAGTATAGCTCAATCACAAAGCAATATTGTATAATAATAAATGCTATGACTTTATCAATTGTTACTGAAGAGACAGTCTTTGCTGTGACCAATCACAGATGGCCTCAGCTGTGCATAAATATTGTGGGCTCAGGGCCATGGCCTCAATGCCAGAGGCCTGCCAGATAGAGCTCCAAGAGATTATACAGATGCAAAGAACAGAAAAAAGAACATGATTTTACTAAATAGAGGCTAAGTCACAACTGAACCTTTTCTACAGGAGCGAACAACAGCACGAGCCATGTGCCATGAGCCATCCATCCTCTTCCTCCTCTTTGATGACAGGCTCAGCCGCAGCCAGCACTCCCCATTATAAAATGGGACAACCTGTTACTTTGGGCTAGAGCATCCCATGAGGTCACCTTGAAGTTCAAAAATAAGAGCATAGAGAGAGATCCGCTCAAAAAGGGAAGCACTAGTAACAGTGGCAACGCATTAGAGAGGTATTTAAAAAGCAGGGCTTTGAGGAAATCGGCCCTATACTATACTGTACTGTACGAATGATTGCAGGTGAATGTGAGATGTCTCTTTTGAACATCACAGAATATGAATAATAGCTAAACATACCAGAAAGGAACATAGGCACCATGTTGTACTGGTCTCAGTCTTCCTTTGATCTCACTTTGATCTCACTCGTTTCAGCAGAGGCTGTACACACAAATGTGCTGTCACTGCACAAAACTTTAGTAACACGCCACTGCAATGCTACCACACATTCCCAATAAAAATTTTAAAATGAGAGGCATTGGCTGCCTGTAACAATGCATAGTAAGTGGATTAGTCTGATCTCAAGCTGACAAACATTTAATACACATATGCTAATTCAGAATATTTGTCAAAGCACATACTAAGACTGCTGAACATTTCACTCAAGCTTCAGTGCGGGAGAGGGCAAAGAGAGACATCATAAACTGTCCTGTCAACACAATTCTACAGTCAAAAACTTACCCAGATGAACTAGTATGAGTGCTTGTAAGCACTGAAGAATGAAATTAAAATAGCAACAATGCTGTATAGTGCTAATAATGAACAGTGCAATTAATCTTCGTAGTATCAATTTATTTGGTTGTCTAAAGCACAGGTACTCAACGTGGGTTTCAGAAGCCATCATGATGAATGTATTCCCTGTATCAGTTTTCACCAAGTCACTAAGACAGCAGACAATGTGTACAGTGAACCTAAATGCCCTTCATTATGTCTCTGATCAACTGTGAAAAGTATACACTATTAGGCTTGAGAAAGGGTTCACCGCACTTCAAATAACTGAACAAATACCACCGCGCTCAAATTCACTTTGATACGAATTTCTGAAATGAAAGGGAATGTCTACTGTCCTTCATCACTGCCCTGTTATTTACTGCAATAGAAAGCACACCCTTCAAAGTGTCCAAGCTTGCAATGGTTTCATTGGAATGCAAGTAGAAATTCTTAAAACAGAATTTTTTGATTGTATGGTCTCCTCTTCTGCTTGCACAGGGACACCAACAACACTGGCTACCGTGCTTTCCCAAGATTAATTCGCTTTTGTTTAGCACTAAAAGTATTACCGTAACACTCATTTACAACACGCAATCAGTCAAATGAAGTATTATACCAAAGGCTTTCTTCCACTGCAAGAACAAGTAGGTCATCAGTTTATAAAGGATGCCGTGAGACAAAGACATAGGCGATGCTGGCAGTGCTAACATTCAACGTGCAAAGAATAAAACTGTGAAGGAAGTCACGAAGGAATGCTACCAGATGTGATATGAAATACAATTGTAAGTACTAAGTTTTCATCCTAAGCAAAATAAAAAAAAAATTGTGTGGGTTTTTGTGTGTGTCAAACTTGGAGTTTGACACACATCACCAAGGATGGCACCACCAGTCAATACTTCACAACCTCAAGGGCTAAATTAAAAATATTATTCCTTCTTTATGAGGTACAAGCACGCTTGTTTCTGTAAATGCAAGAAACTAATCTTCTCATTCCCAGCACAGCCAAAAAAAAAATTCTCCAAGTTGTAGACAGTTCCCTTAAGTAATTGAAAACAAAAACAAAAAAAAAAAACCAAACAAACATACATGTATATTTTACTGCATGTAACCTATCTAAAAGGTCAGTTTCACTGCAAGCATAAACCACTATGCCATGAAATGGCCTTTTATGAAAAATATAAAAGTGTTGCGCTGTTCGAAGCCACACTTCAAGGTGAAATACGCACATTGCACTCCAGTTTTCTAAATGCCTTAGAACAAATTATATGGTCTTATGTGGGTTAGGGACTGCAAATTTTAAAACTTAGCGTATTTGACTGTTGAGAACTTACACTCGGCAATGAAGTAGGATATGACTGCTACACAAAATTTCACTTCGAACTAAGGAAGTTGATATTCTAATCTGAACCCAAACCTAAAACTGTACCCGAGCCGGAATTTCGGCCAGAACTGAACCCACACAGTGAACCAATATTTCCGGAACATGCCTGAACCTGCCCAAACAGCTGTGCCTGAACATGCCCTGCCTGACCCAAAAAGAAGAAGAAAAAAGAATGGTGATCGGTTTGGAACAAAGAGGTTCAATACATCTATGGTGGCGTGTTCTGCAGGTAGCACCTTGCCTCTACGGTCAGTTCCAGCCTTTCCGTCATCCACTTTTTGTTAATTTTTTTTGTTTTACTGACCTTTCGCTTATGAATCTCTTGGTCTTTTTCTTTGGAAACACCTGTAAACCTTAATGCAATTTGGTCTGCTGAACTGCAGCACAAAAATATGTATCATCTTTAACAGTAATGCAAAGCTTCTGCATATAGCTTTAAGCTATATGCAGAAGCCATTCCGTGATACACTCCTGCAAATATTAACCAACTAAAACCATGAAGTGACATCACTGAGGGCCAAATCTATGCCTGCAAACATGCAAGGCCAACCGCCAATCTGAAAAGTGGTTTGGCCTTGCTGTATAAATCTGCATTAACAGAGCATTGTACTCAAACACATTTCACCTTTATGCAGCCTTTCAATTAGCTGTTTCAACTTAGACAAAGCAATTTATTACATAACAATAACTGATAGGGTTTTGAGTGTCAAAAACAATTATGAGGCATGGAAAGCTCTGAAGCTTACACCACCTGGGAGTCATTAATGTGCCCTGAAGTCGCACATTTATAATCACGGCAGTCATGTTTCGATGGAGGACTCCCATCCTCCATCGAAACATGACTGCCGTGATTATAAACTATTCTCAGCATACTCGTGCTCGTTCAAAGTGACGCACTATGCTGTAGCCTATTCCCACCAGTGATATTTGCGCATAAAATTGATAGGTGCCCAGTGGCAGTGGGATTGAACTGGTGCCTCCCACACTGAAGGCGGACACTCTAGCAACTCGGCCGCTGCTGCACCGTGCCCACATGAGCCTCCTGTCTGAGTGCAACCTTTTGTTGCAGTTGAAGCACAACTCGCAACCTCCTCCGACGTGGCTGTCTGTCTCCTCTTTGTGCTTTGGCCCTGTGCACCGAGGACAACCAAACGTGAACATTGCCGGGCAAATGCTGCTTGCCGAGCAACGTGTAGCCTTGGAAGCTTTTTTTCTCATTCTAAATAACGAGCGCTACTGTGCAGGTGAGCTTTTCATACCTTTATTCCTGATGGAGGTATCGTTTATGGACTTAAGAATCTGAGAAGCATGACCTATTTTATAGATAGCAGCTACCATGTTGAGGCTACATGCTGAATGGTGTATAACTAAAGACTTTCACATCAGCTGGAAATGTGCACCCCGTTGAGTTGCAACTAGTTTGCATATGTCATGTGTGTGTGTTTTCTTTAGCTCTCAATAATTATATGCAATGCATTACCAACTGGACCAGCAAGAACATAAATAAAGCAAGTTTGTTGTATCAGTGAAGGAACGTTCAATAACCATATTCTTTCTAGAGTGAAGAAAGTGCTCTCTCGTCTTCCTTACAACATGACATTTTTCATGAGCTAAAACAAGTAAATTCTGAGATTTCTTTCCTGGAGTACTTTTTATCGTTTCAGGGCATACATTCCTATAACTAGGGGGTGGGGGTGGGGTGTTGTTGGAAGGAAAGAGCTCTAAGCAGTAACAAGTTTCACCGAAAAATTGCGCTTTTTGGTTCAGTCTCTGAAATGACTACTGCACAATTATTCTTAGAGTTTTCGAAGACACAAAGGTCGTTTATTCATTGTACAGAAAATGGTTCTTAGTAATGACAAAACATAACCTTCAGAGCTCTTGTTTCAAGTTTGAACTCTGCTTGACCATCCCTGCACGTAGTCTCACTTACAAACTCTCAGATGAGAGCAATTTATACGCCTCGGTGTCCAGTGTATTTAATACAAGCAATATCAAAAGTGGTTTCGAGCAGACCACGGTCGACCTCCGCGGCACTTTCGCGTGCAGCTGGGAGCAGTCCACGTTGATGGCCCACACCGACTTACCGACCTCCGAAGAACATGACGCTCCTTTCTCGGGCTGAAAGAGAAGCGTCCTTGGCCTTCCAAGTGGTGGATGAACACAGAACAGCCGTGTAAGTTTTTCGGTTAAACACATACACAAACTCAGCAGGCGACCATCTGACAGCGTTCACAAATCATTCGCAAGAAAACAAATGCGCGCCTCCAAGACTCCCGCCAATTTTGCATCGCAGTGCCACAAGCGGCAGATACTTAAAGTATTTAAATTAAAAAATATTTAATATTTCTTTTATTTCTTTTAGTGATATTTACAATAGTTGTTTCCGTTAGTTGTTCTGCTTAGACTGGGAACGCCATACTCCAGCGTAAATTGTCTACTTTCAAGTTTCAAGTGGATAAGCACGAGCCGCGCGGTTTTTGAATCTCTTCTTACAGTGCAGGTACCATTTACAGTGAAGGCACCGTAGTCAGTAGGTACCATTCGCCGGACATGATTGTTCATAAGTTTAAGTATTCGTCGTTCCTACCAAGGAGGTTTAGAAAGCTTTTTTTTAAACCTCCTTGGTTCCTACTTCTGATAAAAGGCCATTCTGGACAACGTTTTCTGAAAATTTTGTAGGATGTGTGCATTCGGAATCGTGGCCCTGCAAACTACAATATACATTGCTGCGTTGTATCGTGTAGGTTGGTAATAAAAAAATGCGGTTTCGGTTCCTTAGCTCGCGTTCTCCTCAACTATGCAGCTGACATCATGTTGGTCGCCACCATGGCCTCAGAGAAGGGCGCGTCCTCGGAGGCCATGGAAAAACAAACAGTGCTCTAGCCTTGCATCCCAACGGCGGCACCACATGCGGTGGAACTATTTTGTTACTTCCTAGCTTGCATATAAATGTATTGCTTTAGAGCAAACAAGAGCTTAAAATGTAAAGTTACTAAATGTCTTAAAGGGGTCGTGAAAAGAATTTGGAGAGGCCGGTTTGTACTTTTCACTGCTTCAATACGCATTCGACAAGCCGATTCCGAAATATTTCGGCGAAATATACAGTGCACATTTAACAACGCCCGTTTTAAATCTCAGCTTTCTTGCGCTCCCGAAACGACTATGCGACACTACCGGCCGGCGTGGTACTATTTGGTGACGTTGAGTTAAGATATTTTTAAATTCAAAGACACAGTGAACTCGCGTTTGCTCTAAAGGAATCGATTTACTTGAAAGCTATAAAGGAAGAAAATACTTGGAAACCGTGCGGTGCCACCATTCGGAAGAAAAGCGGCAGCACGGTTTGTTTTCCCATGGCCTCCGAGGGCGCGCCAATCTCGGAGGTATGACGACTACTAAGATGACGTCATCTGCAGAGTTGAGGGGAACGCGCGCAGTGAAACCGAAACCGCGTTTTTTATCGCTCTAAATCAACGCACACGGTGCGACGGAACAATGCGTATTGTTGATTGGAGGGTCAGGATCCCGAATACGCACTTAGTACAAAATGTTCAGAAAACGTTTCACGACCCCTTTAAGTTGAAGTCACTGAAACGTACGTCACTGAATAGTGTCAATGCCTCTAGTGGCTCTAGTGTCGCATGGTAGTTTCGGGGCGCAAGAACGCTTGATTTCTAACGAGCGTTATTAAATGCACACTGAATATTCCAAAGAAATACGTCAGAGTCAGCATGTCGAATGCTTTTTGAAACAACGAACCGGGCAGCTGCATATTCTTTTCACTACTCCCTTTAAAGAGGCACTTACAAGAAATAAGACAACTAAAAAGGCAAATATATAATTCACGCGTCACTCCACTCCGAAGGTGGATGACTCTGCGAAGCTATCTCGCACTCGACACAGGTGACGAAAAGCGCTCGCGAACACACACACACACACACACACACACACACACACACACACACACGCGCGCGCGCGCGCGCAGTCCTGGTTATGTAGAGTTATGTCCCATCGAAAAAATTCATAACACACGATACCTAGTGTTGCTAGACTCGACGTCCTTGTTCGAACGATGGCATTATTCTAAGGGAGCCTAGCTATAGCGCAGATTTTATTCTGGACCATATATACGGTGTTTGTGCTGTCTACTTCTGCTGTGTCCTCCGTGTTTTCAATACTTACCTAGCTCCCATCGTTCCTAAGCCATATATATATATATATATATATATATATATATATATATATATATATATATATATATATATATATATATATATATATATATATATATATATATATATATATATATATATATATATATATATATATATATATATATGCTTCTGACAGCGAAACGCAGAGTTACGGCAGGCACTGCACCTGCTGCTCGATTCAGCAGTGGCCACAAGGGAGTTTGATGATTTACAAGGTTTTGTCCACTGCGCATCGCGCCGTTCCGCCACAATTTTCTGTCAGTACCCTGGAATTCTTTTGAGTCTCACCAGCTCGACAACCCGCTGAACTTTACGTACCTTTTACTCCAAATCCAAGGACCTCTATAATCCACAGGGGCGCTCTATTCTGTGCACCGAAAAGTCCGATTTAAAATAGTTTTAATCGAGTGAAAGAAGAGCGAATATTCTCCTCGACTACGGTGTTTGTTTTTGCGTCACCAACTCTTTAGCATCGCAGGCGACTATACTACGAGGTGCACATGGCGCCAAACCATATCCCCGAGGAACTACAAAAAGTGTTCAGGTATGTAAAACCAGTGTGTAATTTGCAGTGATGGCCGGGTGACATATGCCGAAACGGTTGTATAATACCTCGTCCTTTAATATTAATCGTTATCCTGGCAAAAGGCCAGCTGCACACTCCCGATACATAAGGATTGATATGATCGAGGAAGATATTTAATCTCCGAAAATTAAAAATTACATAATAGTCTACGTCCTGCCTGCACCACTAAACTATCACAGGCGCCGAATCGGTAAGTAGACAAAAAGAAAAAAAAAAAAGAATTGAAAGTTCGAATTCAAGAAATACAAATTAATGCCGCGCCACCACGAAGCGAACGCAGACCCGCAGGAGCTGTGCATCCACGGCTATTTTGTTTTGGGTAGAAATATAGATAAGCACGTACGATAGGCGTGAACAGCAAGCCTAGCATTAACAGTCCATTATGACTGAGGGATTGATTGATTGATTTCTGAGGTTTTACGTCCCAAAACCATGATATTATTATGGTTTTGGGACGTTTTGGGACACCACTATGGTTCTTTAACGTGTGCTGCTGAAAACGCACAGTACGCGAGCCTCAACATTTCGCCTCCATCGAAATGCAGAACTGTCAATCGTGGGAACGGTAAGTTGATGAAGAGTGCCACTGTGGCGAATGGTCTCGCGACTTTTCAGTCTCGATAAGTCTTCGACGTAACGCGTCGGCATCACGCTACAGAGGCGCATTGTTGTTATTGAAATGCACCGCTGTTCGCGCTACAATATGACGGTGCAACAGGGGAGGGACGCGCAGAGTCTGCGTACCCGGACAGAAGACGATATATGAAACATTTACCAAATGTAACATGGACAATAAAACAGATCCTTTTGCTCGCAAAATTATCTTTCTGTTACATGTTGCATGCATTTTGATTACGGCTACCAAGCCAGGGTAAATCCTTTGTCAATTGGGAATCTTTATGATATTTTTTTGACAGATATTCGCATGGTGCCGATGTCGCCTCGCGCGGCAAATCGGTGGATGAAAATGATATAACCTCACGCCGCATCGGAGGCGTCCGTAGAACTGATTTGGCAACTATACAAGCCTGTTTTAAGCTTAGGTATAATCACTAGCAATCTCGGGAATAATATTTCAATATATTTGGCTTCGCGTGCACCGCATACACAAGTGGTGAAAATATTCTTTGAAAATGGCGCAAGTGCAAATGAATGGCGCAAATGGATGGAACGCATATGGATGGCCCACGCGTTTACACGTGGTTGTAAGTGTACTTCTATGTATAGTATCAATATTTATCTTCTTATCCATACTACTTCGTTGAAGTGAAACAATTTATGGCTTCCTGTCCATACATTTTTTTTTTCCCCAGCGCAATAGAGGAGAGCAAGGACGCCATGCTACAGTCTCTGAAGGAGCTCGTGGCCATCCCCAGCGTGTCTGCAGACGCTGCTCACCGAGCCGATATTGTGAAAGCCGTAAACGTGGTCAAAAAGGCAAGCGTTTATTTTGTAGTCCATAAACAACACGCCGTAGGCGTGTATGTACACACACACACACACACACACACACACACACACACACACACACACATATATATATATATATATATATATATATATATATATATATATATATATATATATATATATATATATATATATATATATCGTGCTAACTAAAATAGGCGTTTGACTTGAACATAACAAAGGCATACCATTTGTCGTAGCCTGAGATTGAAATGCAGATATAACAAGGACACAGAGTGCCACGAACGCGCTGTAATATCCGAAGCCACCAACCAAGCGAAGCGGTATAGGCTGGTATCGAACCCGGGCACCCTAAAAGCCAAGCAAGCACGCTACCGCTAGACTACGGCGGCTCCTACGACAAGGTACGTATATAGTAATACCAGTAATACACCTAATGCACCAGCAGTTGTGATAATGGTCCTTGTGTAACATCAGTTATGCGCGCAGTGTGCGTTAAGCACTGTCACGGCGATTTACTAAACGATACATATGTTCTAGCAACACTCGGCATGCTTTCATTTAGCTTTGCTCGATTCTGTAGGAATACTTCAACAAAGGATGTTCATCATACGCACATCAGTGCACCGTACCTGCACTTCTCTGCGATGAAACAGATGCCTGTGCTGCGCACTAACGCGACTGGCAGTGTTACACCCTAACATGATACCAGCTACTCGCCACGGTGCTGTCGAGTGTCCTGGTTAGCCCCCGTTAAGTCAATATACACCTACTCGTACTGCGTGTACTTCGCATAACGTGCGCTGAATGCCACACGATTCGTCCTACCAATTTCCTCGACTGCATCTTTTGATTGAAATGCGGGGGCTGGCGCGAACGCCTAGCCCCACTACCAAAAATTACATGCCCCATCTATCCCAGTTTGGGAAAGTGGCGTGCTTCAGCCTGCCGCAGTGCAATGACAGGCCTCGGCACGGGACCCCGGCCTAGCTGATCACCGGGAATCCGACACCAGGTAAGTATGCTTTCGCCAGAGCTGCTTAGGCATCCCATTCTTAAAGCACCCACATCTGGCACTGGTAGAAAAGGATGTTCTACACATTATGTCAGGTACCTCTAAGGAGTCAAGACGGTGAAATTACTAATTTCACTACTTCAACGCAGGGCGCGCAATACCTTTAGTTCTCATAACGCATTCGACTTTCCGAAATTAACCTACTGCCGAAAAATTGCAAATTGCATACCCGCGATTTCTGCTACAACGCACTTCCCGCCACACGCGTCGCGCGCAAGCAACGCCTGGCCATGAAGATGCTGTTTCGGATTTAAACAGGTCCTAGGATTACTAGATTAGGCATCTAATTTCATATCTTGCTGGACGCAAGACGCAAACCTGCGGCCTTCTGGAGTGGCGATTTTGTGCTAAAGGTGAAGCCGGCGGCCGCCATCTTACTCAGGGCATCGATTAACAGCATTCAAATAGCACAAAAGAAAAAGCGTTTTCCTCACGCTTCTAACACTTTTAAAGCGATCAATTTTGCTAGGCAGACAATCCTTGATGTGCCCGTTTGTGCCACGGGTTTTTGGTTGAAATATGAACATCGAGAAAATTTGTGTGCAATATCGCGGCATTGATAGTTGTTCAATGGTAGTCTATTAAATCAAAACAACGCGCTTTTATATTACAATTAGTCTAGGGTTTACAAGGTCAAGAACGATTGAACTGATACTGGTTTCTGGACACTTATACTCCGTTTCATACATCAGGTGCAACGCTGCCAAAGCTACCGCTCGTGTTTACGCTGTGTACTTCCCCGACCGAAAAGTAGTGCGGTGCATGCGGTCAGGGAGAAACAACAAATGCCTCGCTGGCAGCCTTAAATCGTAATACATTTTTCACCAGCTTCACAAGATACACCCCGATTTGCGGGGTAAACAATCGAAATATACGAGGTCTGCAAAGCAACGTCATCATTCTCCGAAATTTTGTTCTGAATCTGTATACCTAAGTTCAGGTGTACGTTACGGAACCCCAGATGGCAGCCGATCGCGGAGGCCACGTTCACTAGCGCGAACGGGAAAGTCAAGTGCACGGAGGTTTGAAATTAAAAATTAAAAACCTCCTTGGTCATGTGTTGCAAATCCAGCCGGTTATAAGACGTCTTAATGTGAGACCTACTTGAACGCTTGAACGCCAAACGGCATCTTTCCATCTTTATTCACGACGGAACTGTGGCCACCCAATGTGGACCCCCACCATATACCCTCCCCCGATAAGTGTGTGAAGGCCGCAAGGAGGTTTTAAAGAAAAAATGCTGGAGTGGCAGCGCCCGCTGAACCTTACCGCGACAAGTGAAGCCGGCGTTTGCCCTTAGTTCAGCCCTAAAGCTTGCGTGTCCAGAAACCAGTATCAGTTCAAGCGTTCTTGGCCTTGTAAACCCTAGACTAATTGTAATATAAAAGGCGTTGTTTTGATTTAATAGACTACCATTGAACAACTATCAATGCCGCGATATTGCACACAAATTTTCTCGATGTTCATATTTCAACCAAAAACCCGTGGCACAAACGGGCACATCAAGGATTGTCTGCCTAGCAAAATTGATCGCATTAAAAGTGTTAGAAGCGTGAGGAAAACGCTTTTTCTTTTGTGCTATTTGAATGCTGTTAATCGATGCCCTGAGTAAGATGGCGGCCGCCGGCTTCACCTTTAGCATTCCAGAAGGCCTGTGAAACAGATGCCTGTGCTGCGCACTAACGCGACTGGCAGTGTTACACCCTAACATGATACCAGCTACTCGCCACGGTGCTGTCGAGTGTCCTGGTTAGCCCCCGTTAAGTCAATATACACCTACTCGTACTGCGTGTACTTCGCATAACGTGCGCTGAATGCCACGCGATTCGTCCTACCAATTTCCTCGACTGCATCGCCTGTAGAAATTTTCTTTCTTTTGATTGAAATGCGGGGGCTGGCGCGAACGCCTAGCCCCACTACCAAAAATTACATGCCCCATCTATCCCAGTTTGGGAAAGTGGCGTGCTTCAGCCTGCCGCAGTGCAATGACAGGCC
Source organism: Hyalomma asiaticum (assembly GCA_013339685.2). Taxonomy (NCBI): domain Eukaryota; kingdom Metazoa; phylum Arthropoda; class Arachnida; order Ixodida; family Ixodidae; genus Hyalomma; species Hyalomma asiaticum. The sequence goes on along the minus strand of CM023483.1, from coordinate 30,310,281 downwards.
TCGGCACGGGACCCCGGCCTAGCTGATCACCGGGAATCCGACACCAGGTAAGTATGCTTTCGCCAGAGCTGCTTAGGCATCCCATTCTTAAAGCACCCACATCTGGCACTGGTAGAAAAGGATGTTCTACACATTATGTCAGGTACCTCTAAGGAGTCAAGACGGTGAAATTACTAATTTCACTACTTCAACGCAGGGCGCGCAATACCTTTAGTTCTCATAACGCATTCGACTTTCCGAAATTAACCTACTGCCGAAAAATTGCAAATTGCATACCCGCGATTTCTGCTACAACGCACTTCCCGCCACACGCGTCGCGCGCAAGCAACGCCTGGCCATGAAGATGCTGTTTCGGATTTAAACAGGTCCTAGGATTACTAGATTAGGCATCTAATTTCATATCTTGCTGGACGCAAGACGCAAACCTGCGGCCTTCTGGAGTGGCGATTTTGTGCTAAAGGTGAAGCCGGCGGCCGCCATCTTACTCAGGGCATCGATTAACAGCATTCAAATAGCACAAAAGAAAAAGCGTTTTCCTCACGCTTCTAACACTTTTAAAGCGATCAATTTTGCTAGGCAGACAATCCTTGATGTGCCCGTTTGTGCCACGGGTTTTTGGTTGAAATATGAACATCGAGAAAATTTGTGTGCAATATCGCGGCATTGATAGTTGTTCAATGGTAGTCTATTAAATCAAAACAACGCGCTTTTATATTACAATTAGTCTAGGGTTTACAAGGTCAAGAACGATTGAACTGATACTGGTTTCTGGACACTTATACTCCGTTTCATACATCAGGTGCAACGCTGCCAAAGCTACCGCTCGTGTTTACGCTGTGTACTTCCCCGACCGAAAAGTAGTGCGGTGCATGCGGTCAGGGAGAAACAACAAATGCCTCGCTGGCAGCCTTAAATCGTAATACATTTTCACCAGCTTCACAAGATACACCCCGATTTGCGGGGTAAACAATCGAAATATACGAGGTCTGCAAAGCAACGTCATCATTCTCCGAAATTTTGTTCTGAATCTGTATACCTAAGTTCAGGTGTACGTTACGGAACCCCAGATGGCAGCCGATCGCGGAGGCCACGTTCACTAGCGCGAACGGGAAAGTCAAGTGCACGGAGGTTTGAAATTAAAAATTAAAAACCTCCTTGGTCATGTGTTGCAAATCCAGCCGGTTATAAGACGTCTTAATGTGAGACCTACTTGAACGCTTGAACGCCAAACGGCATCTTTCCATCTTTATTCACGACGGAACTGTGGCCACCCAATGTGGACCCCCACCATATACCCTCCCCCGATAAGTGTGTGAAGGCCGCAAGGAGGTTTTAAAGAAAAAATGCTGGAGTGGCAGCGCCCGCTGAACCTTACCGCGACAAGTGAAGCCGGCGTTTGCCCTTAGTTCAGCCCTAAAGCTTGCGTGTCCAGAAACCAGTATCAGTTCAAGCGTTCTTGGCCTTGTAAACCCTAGACTAATTGTAATATAAAAGGCGTTGTTTTGATTTAATAGACTACCATTGAACAACTATCAATGCCGCGATATTGCACACAAATTTTCTCGATGTTCATATTTCAACCAAAAACCCGTGGCACAAACGGGCACATCAAGGATTGTCTGCCTAGCAAAATTGATCGCATTAAAAGTGTTAGAAGCGTGAGGAAAACGCTTTTTCTTTTGTGCTATTTGAATGCTGTTAATCGATGCCCTGAGTAAGATGGCGGCCGCCGGCTTCACCTTTAGCATTCCAGAAGGCCTGTGAAACAGATGCCTGTGCTGCGCACTAACGCGACTGGCAGTGTTACACCCTAACATGATACCAGCTACTCGCCACGGTGCTGTCGAGTGTCCTGGTTAGCCCCCGTTAAGTCAATATACACCTACTCGTACTGCGTGTACTTCGCATAACGTGCGCTGAATGCCACGCGATTCGTCCTACCAATTTCCTCGACTGCATCGCCTGTAGAAATTTTCTTTCTTTTGATTGAAATGCGGGGGCTGGCGCGAACGCCTAGCCCCACTACCAAAAATTACATGCCCCATCTATCCCAGTTTGGGAAAGTGGCGTGCTTCAGCCTGCCGCAGTGCAATGACAGGCCTCGGCACGGGACCCCGGCCTAGCTGATCACCGGGAATCCGACACCAGGTAAGTATGCTTTCGCCAGAGCTGCTTAGGCATCCCATTCTTAAAGCACCCACATCTGGCACTGGTAGAAAAGGATGTTCTACACATTATGTCAGGTACCTCTAAGGAGTCAAGACGGTGAAATTACTAATTTCACTACTTCAACGCAGGGCGCGCAATACCTTTAGTTCTCATAACGCATTCGACTTTCCGAAATTAACCTACTGCCGAAAAATTGCAAATTGCATACCCGCGATTTCTGCTACAACGCACTTCCCGCCACACGCGTCGCGCGCAAGCAACGCCTGGCCATGAAGATGCTGTTTCGGATTTAAACAGGTCCTAGGATTACTAGATTAGGCATCTAATTTCATATCTTGCTGGACGCAAGACGCAAACCTGCGGCCTTCTGGAGTGGCGATTTTGTGCTAAAGGTGAAGCCGGCGGCCGCCATCTTACTCAGGGCATCGATTAACAGCATTCAAATAGCACAAAAGAAAAAGCGTTTTCCTCACGCTTCTAACACTTTTAAAGCGATCAATTTTGCTAGGCAGACAATCCTTGATGTGCCCGTTTGTGCCACGGGTTTTTGGTTGAAATATGAACATCGAGAAAATTTGTGTGCAATATCGCGGCATTGATAGTTGTTCAGTGGTAGTCTATTAAATCAAAACAACGCGCTTTTATATTACAATTAGTCTAGGGTTTACAAGGTCAAGAACGCTTGAACTGATACTGGTTTCTGGACACGCAAGCTTTAGGGCTGAACTAAGGGCAAACGCCGGCTTCACTTGTCGCGGTAAGGTTCAGCGGGCGCTGCCACTCCAGCATTTTTTTTTAAAACCTCCTTGCGGCCTTCACACACTTATCGGGGGAGGGTATATGGTGGGGGCAAAGAGGTTTAAAGAAAACCTCCTTGGGTGGGGGTCCACATTGGGTGGCTACAGTTCCGTCGTGAATAAAGATGGAAAGATGGAGTTGCAAGCTCGACACCACCGTAAGCGGACGCGTGGCCGCAACGCTCGCAAGTGTACGGCACCGCGTTCGCCGAGTTTGCTTGCGTCCCGCGATCTCTTCGTTGGACTGTGACTGAGGGACCTGATGTCCTCTCGTGCGTGGTGCTGCTCCGATTCCACGTGACGCAACCATGGACGAGTCGGACACCTTCCAGGACGATCCGAGCCTCTCCCTTGACGAGAGCCTGAAAAGGTTCATGGCCTGGCAGAAGCAGAAGCAGCAAGTGCTAGAGCGCCACGCCGAGTCGGCAACCCAGCTCGCCAACGCTCCTGCGCCTACCGAGCCAGCGCATCCCGCGGATGTAGCTGCCACCCCTGCATCGAGCACCGCCGACGCTTCCGCTGTCTTTCCTCTTCCCGCGTCCCCGGATGAAGAGGAGATGGAGTGCACCATAACAAGGAAGCGCCCCCACGAAGCGAGTGACGACGACGGCCCACGGAAGCAAGCCATGAGCGGCGCTACCGTTCCACCGTCGCCCGCAGCCACCACGTGCGTAGCGCACTCGTCTACCACTACAGCCAGCCCCGTCGACGTCGGGGCAGGCCCCCCTAAGGCGGCCGTGTATTTCGTCGGTAGGAAAGCCCGGCGGGCAAGGAAAAAGCGGAAGAGGCAGCCGCGAACGCAGCCCCGCGTCTCCGCGCCCGAAGCAGCTGAGGCCCCGCCACCCACGAGACCTCCTAGCACTCCGGCAGTCCGTCCGCGCCCGAGCCCCCTCCCCGTGCCTGCTGAGGACGACTTCCAAGAGGTCGTCTCCAAAGCTGCACGCCGGCGAGCGAGGGCACTGGTAGCCGCGGCCATTGCGACCGACCCGGCAGCGGTAGCGACCGTGCTCTACCGCCCTTCCTCTCCCGGTGGTTCCTTCGCGGGATCGCCTCGCCTCGCGCTGGCTGCGGCGCTCTCTGTGCGGCCGGGTGTGACGGCGGTGCGTGTCAACCACCGTCGAAACATCGTGGCGGCGGACGCGTCGTCGTCGGTGTACCTGGCGGAGCTCCTCACTATCACGGAGCTCAACGGCATCCCTGTTACCGCCCGGGAACAACCGATCGTCGCTCCAGCCTCGGCTGCGTCTACGGGGTGGACGGCGACATCACCATCGAGGAGCTGCTTGACGAGATGGACTCGGCCGCACCCGTGCTCTCGGCAACAAGGGAGGGTAGCGCCGTCAAGCTGCGATTCGGAACTTCGGTCCCTCCCGAGTTCGTCAAGCTTCGGGGACTGCGGCTGCGAGTCCGACACGTAAGGCCGCGCCCATAACAGTGCCGGCAATGCGGGCGCCTCGACCACGTTGCCGAGGCATGCCAGCGAGCCGGCGAATGCATCCGCTGTGGCCGTCGACATCAGGCCAGCGAGCATTGCAAACCGCGGTGCGTCAACTGCAGCGGGAGCCACGCCGCCGATAATCCTACTTGCCCCGGGTGGCAGGAGGAAAGGCGCGTGGCAACTCTGCTCGCCTCATCGCCTACCCCGCTCTCGAGACGGGCGGTCAAAGCGGCAGTACGGGAAGAGACCCGCGAGGTGCGCTCTTATGCTGCTGCTTTAAAGGCCAGCCCATCCAAGCAACACCGCGACGACCACGGCAGCCGCCGCCCGGTACCTGCGCCGCGCCGTCGCATCACCATCGCAGCAAGCCCAGCAGCTACAGCGTCGCCTGCTGCTCCACCGACCGCGCCCTCAGCGGATCCACGAGATGCCCTCATCGAGCACCTCCTCGTCACCCTGAGGTCCGTTGCCGAAGAACTTCCGGCTGACAACCCGCGGCGCGGCGTGATCCTTGCGCTTACGAGCGCGCTGCCCAGTGCTATGCCGAGCGAGTAGCCACACTTGCCGGCGGCGGAAACGCCATCACTTTGGTGCGGCCACTGTCGAACCACCGGCTGCCTTTGCGCGCGGCGGGACGTGCTTCTTCGTGCTGCTGCTGACACACTCTCTTCTCTTTTCTTTCTACTCCTATACCTTTATGTCCCCTATCCCCTTCCCCTAAGGCGCTTAGCCGTGTCCCCAGTATGGGAGACAGAAATTAGCGCCTTTTTCCTTTCCTTTATATATATATATATATATATATATATATATATATATATATATATATATATATATATATATATATATATATATATATATATATATATATATATATATATATATATATATATATATATATATATATATATATATATATATATATATATATATATATATATATATATATATATATATATATATATATATATATATATATATATATATATATATATATATATATATATATATATATATATATATATATATATATATATATATATATATATATATATATATATATATATATATATATATATATATATATATATATATATATATATATATATATATATATATATATATATATATATATATATATATATATATATATATATATATATATATATATATATATATATATATATATATATATATATATATATATATATATATATATATATATATATATATATATATATATATATATATATATATATATATATATATATATATATATATATATATATATATATATATATATATATATATATATATATATATATATATATATATATATATATATATATATATATATATATATATATATATATATATATATATATATATATATATATATATATATATATATATATATATATATATATATATATATATATATATATATATATATATATATATATATATATATATATATATATATATATATATATATATATATATATATATATATATATATATATATATATATATATATATATATATATATATATATATATATATATATATATATATATATATATATATATATATATATATATTGTTGTTTCTTCTTCTTTCCTTCTTCCTTCCTCCCTAAGCGCAATGCACGACTACTTCGGTCCGGGAAGTACACAGCGGAAACACGGCGGTAGCTGTTGGCAGCGTTTGCCCTATGTAATTGAAACGGAGATAAGTGTCCCGAGAAATCCATAAATCAATTTCAATCGTTTCTTGACCTTGTAACCCTAGACTAATTGTAATATAAAAGCGCGTTGTTTTGATTTAATAGACTACCAATTGAACAACTATCATGCCGCGATATTGCACACAAATTTTCTCGATGTTCATATTTCAACCAAAAACCCGTGGCACAAACGGGCACATCAAGGATTGTCTGCCTAGCAAAATTGATCGCTTTAAAAGTGTTAGAAGCGTGAGGAAAACGCTTTTTCTTTTGTGCTATTTGAATGCTGTTAATCGATGCCCTGAGTAAGATGGCGGCCGCCGGCTTCACCTTTAGCACAAGATCGCCACTCCAGAAGGCCGCAGGTTTGCGTCTTGCGTCCAGCAAGATATGAAATTAGATGCCTAATCTAGGGACCTGTTTGAATCCGAAACAGCATCATCATGGCCAGGCGTTGCTTGCGCGCGACGCGTGTGGCGGGAAGTGCGTTGTAGCAGAAATCGCGGGTATGCAATTTGCAATTTTTCGGCAGTAGGTTAATTTCGGAAAGTCGAATGCGTTATGAGAACTAAAGGTATTGCGCGCCCTGTGTTGAAGTAGTGAAATTAGTAATTTCACCGTCTTGACTCCTTAGAGGTACCTGACATAATGTGTAGAACATCATTTTCTACCAGTGCCAGATGTGGGTGCTTTAAGAATGGGATGCCTAAGCAGCTCTGGCGAAAGCATACTTACCTGGTGTTGGATTCCCGGTGATCAGCTCGGCCGGGGTCCCGTGCCGAGGCCTGTCATTGCACTGCGGCAGGCTGAAGTACGCCACTTTCCCAAACTGGGATAGATGGGGCATGTAATTTTTGGTAGTGGGGCTAGGCGTTCGCGCCAGCCCCCGCATTTCAATCAAAAGAAAGAAAATTTCTAACAGGCGATGCAGTCGAGGAAATTGGTAGGACGAATCGTGTGGCATTCAGCGCACGTTATGCGAAGTACACGCAGTACGAGTAGGTGTATATTGACTTAACGGGGGCTAACCAGGACACTCGACAGCACCGTGGCGAGTAGCTGGTATCATGTTAGGGTGTAACACCAGGGGAGTGAAACTTCCTATACCATCCATGGAACGCGATTTTCGCTTGCAGCGCCTTACGAACGCCTGGTGTTTGGGGGCGGTACTAAAGCATGGCGGCGCATTGCAGACACGCACTGGGGGAAGCCATCTTGAAGAGGACTGAGGATCTGAGTGGCGGGGGGGGGGGGGGGGATGATTTATGGCGAAATCGCCAAATTAAATTGCGATGCACCAGCAAGCCAAATTGAGCGAGTGGAAGGTATTCAGATGGCGAGCGCACGACCTTCTTCCTGTTGTGCGACCCTCCACATGATAAATACAGCAATCGTTGCTTTTCATTGATGAAGGTTTGCCCATCCACCTATTTTTGCGCCACTTATTCTAAGCAGGACTTTGTTCTTGTTTACGTGTACACATAAATTAGACAAGAATAAAGACCAGAGTTTGTTTGAACGTTTTATTACACAGCTACTGCTGCAACCGCATCCTGATATGCCGTGCAAGCGTAGAAAAACAAAAGGAGCAGCATGCAGATCGTACCTTTCGTCCGCCGGGCTCCGGAAGAATTTCATGCCGGTGTGGTGAGAAAAATTTCCACGCCACTCAGCACAGCACTATTTGTGATGACGGCGCGAATCCATTCATGCGTCTGTTCCGCTGAAGCTTGCAAGCGTTTCGCTGAAACAAACTTAACGGTGGTAAATGCGGCCTTTGGGACACCGTTGGCCGTAGCATACATGGGCGCGCGACAGGAAACGCCCCTTCTTCGCCGTGAGAGACAGGACGACTGTGCGATTCCCGTTTTCCACTCTGGGCGGCGCTCGTATTTTCGCAATCTCGAACATCAATATTTAGGTTCACTTGCATATTAAAAACACCGGAGTTAATAAGTTACCTGGTAATAAATCTAAAATAGAACGACAGCATTCATTTATGCTCGTAGGTAGTACAGCCCCCAAACATTAGGATCCCTGTGGTCATGGGACAGAAAAATCGCGAAGTTTCATCCCCCTGGTAACACTGCCAGTCGCGTTAGTGCGCAGCACAGGCATCTGTTTCATCGCAGAGAAGTGCAGGTACGGTGCACTGATGTGCGTATGATGAACATCCTTTGTTGAAGTATTCCTATAGAATCGAGCAAAGCTAAATGAAAGCATGCCGAGTGTTACTAGAACATATGTATCGTTTAGTAAATCGCCGTGACAGTGCTTAACGCACACTGCGCGCATAACTGATGTTACACAAGGACCATTATCACAACTGCTGGTGCATTAGGTGTATTACTGGTATTACTATATACGTACCTTGTCGTAGGAGCCGCCGTAGCCTAGCGGTAGCGTGCTTGCTTGGCTTTTAGGGTGCCCGGGTTCGATACCAGCCTATACCGCTTCGCTTGGTTGGTGGCTTCGGATATTACAGCGCGTTCGTGGCACTCTGTGTCCTTGTTATATCTGCATTTCAATCTCAGGCTACGACAAATGGTATGCCTTTGTTATGTTCAAGTCAAACGCCTATTTTAGTTAGCACGAGATTGAGATGGGTTGTATAAAATTTAAACACCTGTGGGCATGCACACCTAAATACTACGGCTTGATCATTCACTACGGGTATGAGCCACACGTGATTGCAGTACATGCATGACGGGTATATCATGTTTTAAGTGTAAAGACCAATCACTTATGTTCGTCATAAATTCGCACCCTACCATGCAAATCTTGGCGAACATCGGGTGAACGAGACGTCCAGGAGAGCACCGAGACGTAGGGAGCCAGAGCCAGACAGACAGACAGACAGATAGATAGAATAGATAGATAGATAGATAGATAGATAGATAGATAGATAGATAGATAGATAGATAGATAGATAGATAGATAGATAGATAGATAGATACGGTCAAAGTTTCTCAAGTTCGCAAAGAAATGTTTCGCACTTAAACATAGGAAACCGCGCTAAGCGGATAATGTTTGCGGCTATGACCATGCGAAAGTGCTGCCAAAGATACTGAAGAGTAACAATCTCTAAGGGTTTTCAATCAACTTGGTGCGGTTTATTCGGGGCAATCTCTACGAAACCATTCACGCCATGAATTAACACTTGTTCCTCAACTGCTTATTTTGAACTCGAATGGCAGATTCGTTGCAGCCGACCTTGGTTTTATCTAAAATTCGTCAGAGACTTGTGCCCTTCGAGGCAATGACGTCCATTCTGCCCGTCAGGCTAACAACACTATAATAAGAGCTTATGATTTAGTAAAGCTCGATCACGCAACTCAGCTTAGAAACAAGTGCGCGTGCACTTCCACCGCAGCTACATAGAACACACGTGTTCTATGCAGCGGCTGCGGGAGAAATTCCCAATATGCGGCATTTGCGCGCGCACTTACGCTCAGTGCACTGCTTAATAAGGCAGAGACGTTTCGTCAGAAAGCCTCCTTCTCTCGCTCGTGCCCTCACAGTGCCCTAATACATAAAGGTTGGTAAACGGCACAGAAAGTATGTGACAAGCAGCTCTTAACATAGCGATGCGTATTATAGTGTAGCAAGGAGGTGGGAAAGCATGACATCGCCTTCTACAGTAAGTTCAGCCAGGGGATGCTGAAGGGATCGAACTGAGGGTGACGAAGTAGAAAATGAGCAGGTGAGAGGTGAGGTAAACCATAGCAGAGCCATATAGAGTATAGAGTAGCCAGGCAAGAGGGGAGACACAAGTGAGGATGAGGCGGAGAGAGTGCAATATGCTTAGAGATATAGATGACGAAAAGAAGCAGGGGCGTCGGAACAGGGGAAGGGACGGCTCCCCGTCGTTCACAAATGAGGGAGCGTGGCTCCGCCTGCCAGGGGGCACCGATTGTGCTCGGCGTTCGGCGCAAGCACTTCGCACGCGGAAAGCACGTCTGTGTACTTTTGTTTCAACTACTTTTTGGAGGATGAGTCAGCGGGAACGAAAACAGTGCACTGTACGCGTACTTCATTTCTGGTCGGTGCACGGGTCAACTTATCTCTCATTCGCCCTACTCCCAGGAAAAGATCGGAATGAATTCACTCTTCGTCATCGTTGCATATTTCAAGGACTTGAGGAAAAACTAGAAAGGACCTTTGCTTCGTGGAAAAAAAACCACAGAGTTAATATCGGTGTGATAAGTTGTGGCAAAAAAAAAAAAAATCACCGCATCTCGACTAAGGTGAATCATGACGAGTGGCGAAGCAATGGGTATCGCACCGGTGTGTCACCGTACATCACCCGCGCGTTGCCACTGCGAAAGGGAAATGAGTGCATATATACAAAAATGTATTTATTTCGTTCCTCTTCAATGCTGCTGCATTTTAATCCTCTTGTTATAATTCGTATATCGTCTTGAGTTCTCGATTCACATACACACATATGTTTAGACTATAGCAACGGTTTTCTATATACCGTGACAGCGAGAGTCGACGACAAAGCTACGTCCTAAGGTGCTCCGCCCCTAAAAGAAGCTACTGTCGCCCTTGTTGCGCGTTATGCAGGCTTCTACAATGTGCCCGAAATAGACAAATAAACAAATAAACAAACAAAAAATCTTATTAAAGGATAATTAATGAGTCAGAATAGCTGCTTGTTGCACTGTATAATATAGCCCTCGTACGCATACATTGCTGCATCTCTTGTTATGTTTTCGCCAGGTTTTTATGAAGCGAAATGCACCTACGCAGTTTAGTCACAGGCACGATACGTGACTGACAGCTTTCTAGCACGATAAACATATTTGGTGCACGCTCATTTTTGTCCAGTAGTAGCACAAATTTTGATGTCTAGCCCTCGTTGCGCGACTGTTTGCGTGAATATGAAACGAAATTAAGAGTATGTTTGTTTTATGGGCCAAAAGCATGAGCCCTTCGAGGGAACGGTGTACGCTATTTTCCGTCATGCTAACAACGTCACAATAAAGCTAAATCACGCAACTCAGCTTCATTACTGCCGTGTCATGCATGATCCTCGTGTGATACTCTATTTACGCGGTATCATTCTGACGATTCAAGTACCCAAGTCATAATTCAATTGTGGGGTGAAATCTTTCTGCCCATGTATACTGAAGCTATACAACAAATTTGTATACCAACTCCGGCAAGTATGCGATGTCAGTGGATCTCGATGATATTCTCTGGATACGTTCTTTGGCACACTTCACGCATCATTTGTACAAGATTATACAATGTCTTGAGGTATGGAGCCTCAGGGACGTAGAATCGCCATTACCTTGACATGCTCTAAAAATCGAATTGAGGCTCGTCGTGGAACAGCTAAGTGGCATGTCACGGAACTATACTACATACGCCTAAGAAGCGTGACATGCGTGTGTCAGGTTATAATTTTTGTCTCCGTCTGACTAATGTTTGCACCATCTCGATAGTATGTGTTACCGCAAAACACATTGTGGAAACCATATATCGTGGGATGAAATAGCTGAGGCACCACATTCAGACCTCGATGTCTCCCGCTTAATTTGTACAAAACCACGCCAAATGCAATTTCCCACGTGCCTGAAACACACAGCAATAGTTAAACTGAAACAATTGTGGCGAACCGAGGGTGCGACGATGACACAGTGCGCTCTCTACGCATGTAGTACTCCATGCTCTCATGAAGCCCAAATACTGCACCGCAAGTCGAAGTGCTTGTTAGACTGAAATATTGATACACAAGCACTGTACAATGTTCTAACGCAGTGTAACAAACATCCTTAACGATATGCATGACGTACGAGCGCATGTAAACACACACTAACTACCAGACGACGCAAGGAGAAATCCAAACCATGGCCTCCGCGATCGGTCACAGCTGCGCGCCGTTGCTACCGCAGCCGATCGCGGAGGCCACGTCCGAACTTCAGAGCTTACTCCGTTCGCCGCTAGGTGTCGACTCTGTTCGACCTTCACTTACGCGAACGGGCACAAGTGCGTTGTAGTAGAAACCGCGGTCACGAAATTTGCCCAATTTTTCGTGAGTAGAGTAATTTGGGTACGTCAAATGCATTATCTGAATTAAAACTATTGCGTGCACTCAGTTGAAGTGTTGAAATTCTCAGTTTTGTGGTCCTGGATCCTCATAGGTGCCTGTTATAATGTGTAGAACAGCCTTTACATCCAGTGCCAGAAGTGGGTACTTTAAGAATGGGATGCCTAAGCAGCTATTGCGAAAGCATACTTACCTGGTGTCGGATTCCCGGTGATCAGCTAGGCCGGGGTCCCGTGCCGAGGCCTGTCATTGCACTGCGGCAGGCTGAAGTACGCCACTTTCCCAAACTGGGATAGATGGGGCATGTAATTTTTGGTAGTGGGGCTAGGCGTTCGCGCCAGCCCCCGCATTTCAATCGAAAGAAAGAGAAATAAGGAACCGCGCTTAGCGAATAATGTCGGCGGCTATGCTCATGCTGAAGTGCTGCCAAAGGTAATGAAGGATAACAATATGTAAGGGTTTTCAGTCAACGTAGTGTGCTTTAGCTATCAAATCACTCACGCCATGAATTACCACTTGTCTTTCAATTGCTTATTTTGAATTCCAGTAGAAGGTTCCAGCCACAGCCGGTGGGTATTTACGTGGAATAAGAGAGCATCATCGCGGTTGCAGCATATTCTTTCAAACCGATGTGTCTAGCCAGCCTAGCTGTTTGCAGTGTCAGACATGACTGCTACGGAAACTTTGCGTGCGTGTATGTATATATATATATATATACAGTAAAACCTCGATAATTCGAAGGCCGCCGGACCGCGAAAATTCTTCGAATTAAGCGAATTTTCAAATTAACCGAAATGAAGAAAAAGAAGCAAACAAGCGCTACAAGATGAAATCACATTTATTTTCTTTGCGAGAAAAAGGTTATTTGAAATAATCGGTGATATTGGACTGCTTATTGCGGTAGTTCGCCGCCCCAAGTGCCATGTTCTCAAACCTAGCTGCTCACAATACTCAGCATTTCACTGTCACCACCGCTGCACTCGACAAAGCTGCGGAAGGTGTTCACGGCATCGACAACTGAAGCCAAAGCGGGCGCGCGGGCGGGCTCGTTATCGTCACCATCATCGCCGTCTAGCCCAGTGTCGACGACGTCCTCGTGTACATCAGCGTACGATGTTTGGACCCCCGCCTCAACACTGGAATACTCCACGAAGCCTAGTCCCTCGCCGTCGCCGGAGTCGGTGATCCGGGCGCACATCGAGTCTCCCTCGTCGTCTAGGCCGGACGAGCTGCAATCTTCATCAAGATCTTCGCCACCTTGTTTGCGGAACCCGGCATGTTCAAAACAGCGCCTGATCACCTTTGACTCCAACTCCTTCCAGGCAAAGGCAATTAAACAGATCGCACCAAGCAGATCGATGTGGTATTGCTTTCCACTGTCGTAGCAAAGCAGAACCCGCTTCAACAGGTGGTGGCGGTAAATCTTCCTCGTTTGCAGGATCACCCCTTGGTCCATCGGCTGCGATATGGCCGTAGTATTTGCAGGGAGGAAGACGATCTTGACGGCTTCCAGGTTTCTGATGTCCCCGTGGGCCGGGCAATTATCGATAACAAAGAGCACTTTCCGCCCTTTGGAGGCAAACTTCCGGTCAAGGAACCGCACGTATTCCTCGAATATCGCCGCCGTCATCCAGGCCTTCTTGTTGTGTCTGTACATGACGACATCCCTCGGAGGAAGGCGCGCGTTCTTAAAGCACCTAGGCTTACCCGCTCGGCCGATTACGAGCAGTGGAAGCTTGTCGTTCCCGGACATGTTCGCGCCGAACAAAATGGATATTCTCTCCTTGGGCTGCTTTCTCCCCGAGACAGTGGTGTCCTTGGCAGCAAATGTTTCGTGGGAAGCATCTTGTAGAACAAGGCTGCCTCATCCAAGTTGTAGACGTCGTCCTCTCCAAACTCCTGAAGCAGCGGTGCCAGCGTACGCATCTGCCAGTCGTCAACGACGTTCGTGTCGGCGCTACCGCTTTCCCCGCACACGGTCAAGTATGTAAGGTTATTTCGCTCTTTAAATCGGGCGAACCAACCATTACTGCACTTGAAGCCTTCGTGGCCAAGGCGCAGTGCCAGGTCATCGGCCTTCTCCCGAAGGATGGTGCCGTTCACGGGAAGATGAGCTGCGTTTGCGCGCTGCAGCCACTTCATCAAAGCGACCTCAACGTCCGGGTACGTTGGGAAGCGAATCCTTGATCGCTTTGACGAATGCGTTTTCCCATATGCCTCGAGCAACTTTTCTTTGTTCTTCAAGATGGTCGAGAGCGTCGACAAGGGCATCTTGTGCCTTTCGGCGAGTTGGGTCTTAGTGCACGTCGACTTCTCAGCCTCCTCGATTAAGGACACCTTCTCCCGCAGCGTCAGCGTCTTGTACTTCGGCATCGTGAGTCCAACAAGCGGTCAGGACTTCGCACGCGGCAAATGCAGGCGTAGGCGGCGAAGTAAACAAGACTAATGCAAGACGGCGAATGGTCCAAGCACGCGAGCTACGTGAAAAACGCGAAACGGAATGCGTGAAAAACGGGAAAACGCGAACGTGGAAAACACGAAACGGAAAACACATTTTAACCCGTTTCCGGTACTCCAACTACTATGACCTCCGAGATAAGCGTCGCCGGAAGGCTGTTTCACGTCCGTTGCTGCCGGCGGGAATTACGAATTATCCGGATGAAACCCCGCGGGCTGTTCAAATAATCCGGTAAAATTTGCATTGAAAAACACGGGACCGCAGAAGTTCTTCGAATTAACCGAAATTTCGAATTATCCGAGTTCGAATTAGCGAGGGCTTACTGTATATATATATATATATATATATATATATATATATATATATATATATATATATATATTCTTTATCCCCGCAGGGGGAGAACCACTATAAACCTCACCTGCGACCGCGCGCCCCGAGAAAAGGAAAATAGAATGAAATGAACATACAGTAAGAGATGGGCGCCGATTGCAGGCCGCTGCTGGTGGTCGTTGAGGCTCGGAATGGCGCGTGAGCCAGCCGACGACCTGATCAGCCGGAGGGTCTCAAAAGTACGTACGCACCATTCCGAGTCCCAGCGTGTTCTCTCTGAGCATCTCCCAGCTCCAAGAGAGCAAACCTCCGAGAACCTGCCTGCTGTCCAATGACAGACTGGTTACGACCACGTGGGCAAAGTAGGCGGCCTTCTACAGTGACGGGCCGCCGCTCCGTCCAGCTGGAAGAGGGGGATGTAAGGACATTCCGAGGAAAACGGGGCGTCGCGCGGGACGCGCGGCGCCCGATATCTCTCTCTCTCTCTCTCTCTCTCTCTCTATATATATATATATATATATATATATATATATATATATATAATATGTGTGTGTGTGTGTGTGTGTGTGTGTGTGTGTGTGTGTGTGTGTGTGTGTGTCAATGCAATCGAGGCAGTTGTCGAAAACAGTTGAAATTCAAAGTACACGATGTGCGTCTCAGAGGAGCTGCCCGACAAGTCAGTGAGATGACGTCACACCCACCAGTACTTCCGTGTTACACTCATAGAGGCTGCAGTGGTGCGCGAATGGCTCGGTATAATTCTCCATGAAATGTGGAGCTGTGAATGCGCTCTATGCGTACCGCGGCCGTCGGAAATGCGCCGCAGAGCACGAAAACATGGGCGCGGCGCCGTTCACACACACACACACACACACACACACACACACAACACACACACACACACACCACACACACACACACACACACACACACACACACACACACACACAAAGAAAGAAAGAAATAAAGAAAGAAAGAAAGAAAGAAAGAAAAGAAAACCCTCGGTGCCAATATTGACGCGCGCATGTATGGGGGCCAGAGACGGCAAGAGAGCAATGACGTTTATTGGTGCAGCTTTAATAATGCGTACTTTTTTCTCTCTGGTTCCGTGCAGCGAGGCCACGATTGCGAGGCCTCCAAACTTAGATGACTGCGCGGGATGACCGCGATACGCAGCTGACACAGCAATATATATATAACAGTGTTTGGCCGTTCGATTGGTCGAGGTGGCCGTATAGGTTCGCGAGTGCCGCACGGAATTATTCGGACAGTATAAGCCACGACTGGTCGCGTCAACTATAAAATGCTTCGGCTGGTGGCCCGCTTTACCTCAGGGTTGTTTTAAGACATATCGTTTGCGTCTATCTGAGGTACTGCACAGAACACTTTCATAAAGCTTCGTGCGGTCACCGCTCCCGTTTACGTCTTCTGGTATATATACTGCCAGGGGGAGGGTGGACGTCTTTCAATAGCTAGAAGTCGTATATGAGGAATTGGGTTATAACCTCCTTCGCGTGTTATTACCAGATGATGGAAGCCGAAGGCGTGCACGTGGAGTTACAACCCCTTGGCGACCAGACCCTCCAGGACGGCCGGGTGGTGGCCTTTCCTCCGTTGTTGCTGGGCAGCGTCGGTGAAGACCACAAGAAGAAGACGGTGTGCATGTACGCACACTTGGATGTGCAGCCTGCGTCCAGGGTTCGTGTTATTGGCTTTTGGAAAACAAAAAGGAGAATGAAATGAAAGCGATCTGTTGAAGTATTTATTACTGGGCATGTGGGAAACACGGCTGTCGTGCAAGCCGCTTTTCATGACTGCTAAATACTTCCGCAGAGTAAAATTGGTGCAAGCAGGCAAATATTGCGCACCGCGCAGCGAACGTATAATGTAAATATTTCAAGTGTCAAACCTCGATGTGTTGCGCCAATTTTGAGGCTTATTGGTAGTCAGGAAGGGAGCTGGCTATGCGGAGACAGCGTATAATGCAAGTGGAAATGGTGGGCATCACGAGGCCAGCAATGAACCATAAAGTTAATGATAAAAGAGGCGTAATTAGGGCGGCTATTAGAGGGACACATTACGCCGGACCAGAACCATTGATCCGCTGCAATGTACTACGTAATAGAGCAAACGTCTAGCAGAAAGGAAAGCAGCCGAAGTACGCAGAAGAACAGCTTCTTGCAGGAAACCATCCGGCATATGTAGGAAGGTTGGCGTTTTGTGTGTGAAAGTACCAAAAAAGACTGGACATATTTGGCAAATTCTTGAGCACCTGTGACAACGTCAAAATTAACGAAATGCTAAGATTTTAGCATGCAAATATTGCACCGTTGAGTAGGAAGAACTCTGTTTTGATCATTCCTTCATTCATTCATCTAAAAGTTCAGCGCTAAAGAGGGCTGGTCTCCAGGATTATGCTAGAGGCCACCTTCTCAGTACTTTCCGCGGCGAGTGCCAATGTCTGGGCACCAACATCCGGGGATTCTAGCACCGAGGCACACGCTTCCGGTGAGGAACGAGTCGGGAGGAAACGGACACAGCAGGAACAAGGGTTTCCTTTGTGTCCCTGTGCTTCGCACCTAACCTTTCAAGTCACGAATCCTTTGTTGCGCATATGTTCCTGATTCATCTTGTGATGGAATCCTCAGACAGAATGCGATACAAGTGTGTGTCATTACGTGGATCTGAATGTCCATATAAGATGCTTACAAGTGTAACTATTCCAGATTTGAGAGAGGGCGTGGGGATTGACACTGATGATGTAGAAGCAAATATCATGGATCGTTTGCTCGTTGCGCTATATGGTACTAGGAGCTACGCCGGAAGTCGATATACTTACGAAAGCCTTTACAGAAAACAGTAGCCTATTTTCTACCACGCGTTATGGGCAATCCATCGAGCGTATATATTGTAAAGGTGCACACTGAGTGTCTCTGTGTGGCAGCACTGTCTTGGTTCTCCCTGGATGCCCAGTCCGACGGCTGGGTGAGCGATCCCTTCGTGGTGGAAGAACGCGACGGCAAGTTATACGGCCGAGGTACCTCCGACGACAAGGGACCGGCGCTCGCCATGATTTGGGCGCTGCACGCTTATAACAGGGCCGGAGTACCTCTACCGGTCAATCTCAAGGTACGCCCCCCATAAAACTCGTTCATCAGGTATTGGAATCACCATGCTTATACAGAATGGTGCTATGCGACATTCATTTGCTGGCTATGGAGCCAGAAACGGAACAGACGCGAACCACCAGCGTCTGTTAGCGCACGGTGGTCCGCACGTCATCCGCTGACGCCACACTTCCGTAGTTCGTCCTCGTAGTTCTATTTTTCAACTTTAGTGTCCAACGAGAGAGCGGTAGGCGTGTGCTGCTTTTTTATTTATTTATTTATTTATTTATTTATTTATTTATTTATTTATTTCTCTAGTGGTCCCCAAGGCTCGTTCGGTGTACAGCGCACGCCTTCCCGAAATTTAGGAGGGTTGTTTAATCTTCTGGCTACCGTAACAACAGCATACAGTGCTCAACACCTCAAGGCAGTGAATACTATTCCGCGAGTATCCAGATACTGTTCTGGCTATTTAGCATTCTGAAGGCATTAGCAATGGTCGCGGTTCGTCCCTTCTTGCGGATCCATTGAGGAACATTGCGTTAATTATGAACTTTACCCCATTGCGCGTTTCCGAGACCATCCAATAATGTCTGTACTGTCCCGCTGTCTTCCTGCCCTCGAAGTACTTATTCGAAGGCATGGAGGAGGTCGGTTCACAGGGCACCGTGCCTTACCTCCAATCGGACGAGAAGAGCAAGTTCTTCGATGGCATCGACTTCGCCTGCATCTCGGACGGCTTTTGGCTTGGCCACGACAAGCCGTGCCTCATCTACGGTCTCAGGTCAGTGCTGTGCGGCAGTGTTAGTGCTGAGTACCCGAGTAGCTTTGCGCGTGCATGGCCTTGGGTTCTTTTGTTCTCCCCTTGGGGACAGGGAAACATCAAAAGAACGCAAGAACGCGTAGCCCCTAGCACTTGGGGGCCCCGGCCCCGACACTAAAACACTCAACAGTAAAATGAACTAGTTTGTGTCATTAATACTGCTTTCTTTGTTCCGGTGTGCGTGTGTACATACATGCACCTGCCACACAAGATAAAAGCAGTGGAAAGTCTACAAGTCTCCAACGCAACAACCCGACCACTATTTGTTAAAACCCTACGAGAACAAAAAAATATTAGATCGCCGATGCCTTTTTCGTAGAAATCGCGGTTAACACGAAAAGGAAAAGTTTCGTCATATGGCAGCCTTGTTGCACGTTGAGAAATACATTTCGTACAGTTTTTGTTGCTTTGGGCGGACAAGGCAGCCTATAGAACGTGCGTGCTACGCTTCCCTATCTTCACGAATAACGTTGACAATCTGCAACGCTCTGCGGGTAGCTAAAGTAAGTGACGGAAGAGCTGCGCACGGCGCATGGGAAGTGCCACCACCGCAGACGTTCGCAAAACTTCAGAATCGAAACCATCGCAATCGCGCGGACGAAAAAAAAAAAAAAAGAAAAATGCAGCTGGCGTTCTCGTGCAAGAATCATGCGTACTTTGTTTGGCGTATAATGGTTGGCATACTGGACAACCGTGTTCGAAGACACAGTTTTTCAGATGCTGAGTTTCTGAATCTGGCTCCCTAGGACAAAGTTTTCTTTGTGACCATTCCCGTTGCGACATATTCGTGCTCACATTGCTTTGCCGTCATTTCCGTGACGAAAGGGACACATGCAAAGTCGTGTTGGAGCAAGACATAAAACACGGTCGTGTTAAAAGCATCAAGAATTCTGCAGTCGGCCACTCCACGGTCGTCTAGTGCTATGGCATTCGGCTGCTGATCCGAAGGTTCGGGATCGAAATCCCGCTGCGGCGGCTGAATTTCGACGGAGGCGAAATGTTCAGTCCCGCGTGTGCTGTGCGATGTCATTCCACGTTAAGGAACCTCAGGTGACGAAATTTCCGGAGCCCTCCACTACGGCGTCTCTCATAATCATACCGTGGTTTTGGCACGTAAAACCTCAGAAATCAATCAATCAATCATCGCTGAGCAAGAAAAATACGGGACCCACTATGCGCTCCTCTAAGGAAACTTCCGGATATCGCGTTACACGCAGAAAACGAAGCAGACAGGCAGCACGGAAGACAGAAAGAATGAGAGGCTCTGTTATTGATCCAAAGAAAGGAGTGAAACTGTTATATAAGAATACAGATAACCAAAAAGAAAAGCACTTATACACTTCCCTTATATACTTTCTGACACAGGCAATCTTTATCTCTCGCGTTTTTCTTTTGTGCGTGAAAACGCATTAGGAGACTGAATTCGAAATCGTGCTCCACTACTTTCAGCAGCCGCTTTGGGAGATTACAAAATATATTGTTTGCTTTTCATTACTATCATTCTGCCTGCCCACAACAAGGCATCTTCTTTTGCGTTTGAGGAGTATTAAACCACGGAAGTTGTTCCCGGAGTAATCTAATACGTTCAAGTCCACGAAGTTCCGCCGTGATGAAGTAAATCTGAGTTAATTACGACCGAAGCTACACACGGAGCTGTTTGCCATGTCGAAAAGCGGCGCGCGGAGGTAATTGTATACGCGCTTCGTATAGAAAGGAAAGAAGTGAACAAAAAAGAAACGTGGGTGGAGTGGGAAGTGCAGATCGAATAAAGCATTTCACTGTTAATCAACGCGGCTCACTGTGATCTTGCTATCAACCCCCCTCCCCCTCCCCCCCCCCCCTTTTCTTCTTTTTTTTTTTTTTCGCAGAGGAATAGCTTATTTCGACGTCGAAGTGGTCGCCGGACACATGATTTTCATTCGGCCAGTTTGGAGGAGCAACGTGAGTTTCGAACGTTCTTCTCCTTTGCGAATTCCATGACAGAGTGCTGTAATTGCGACTGGAGATATATGCGAGACAGACGCAAGAATTGTCCGCTTCTGACAAGTGTGCGAGAAATCCAGCCGTTAAAGCTAGGACAACAAAATTTCAAAAAGAAGGGAAAAAAAATTCAGATTACATCAAGGGTGCGAGTGCCTAAGAGCACTAAGATTTATTGACGTAATATTTCGAACACAAAACTAAACATACTGAGTGTAAGCGTGTAGGTATGTTTCAAGCACCACACTAACAACGTTTGTCTTCATAACCAAAAATTAATTTGGAGGATGTGGTGAGTAGAGGGACACTTAAATAATGTAAATTATGTGTGTGTGTGTGTGTGTGTGTGTGTGTGTGTGTGTGTGTGTGTGTGTGTGTCAATGCAATCGAGGCAGTTGTCGAAAACAGTTGAAATTCAAAGTACACGATGTGCGTCTCAGAGGAGCTGCCCGACAAGTCAGTGAGATGACGTCACACCCACCAGTACTTCCGTGTTACACTCATAGAGGCTGCAGTGGTGCGCGAATGGCTCGGTATAATTCTCCATGAAATGTGGAGCGCTGTCGGAAATGCGCCGCAGAGCACGAAAACATGGGCGCGGCGCCGTTCACACACACACACACACACACACACACACACACACACACACACACACACACACACACACACACACACACACACACACACACACACACACACAACGCGCGCGCACACACACACACCACACCACACACACACACACACACACACACACACACACAAAGAAGAAAAAAAGAAAAACCCTCGGTGCCAATATTGACGCGCGCATGTATGGGGGCCAGAGACGGCAAGAGAGCAATGACGTTTATTGGTGCAGTTTTAATAATGCGCACTTTTTTCTCTCTGGTTCCGTGCAGCAAGGCCACGATTGCGAGGCCTCCAAACTTAGATGACTGCGCGGGATGACCGCGATACGCAGCTGACACAGCAATATATATATATAACAGTGCTTGGCCGTTCGATTGGTCGAGGTGGCCGTATAGGTTCGCGAGTGCCGCACGGACTTATTCGGACAGTATAAGCCACGACTGGTCGCGTCAACTATAAAATGCTTCGGCTGGTGGCCCGCTTTACCTCAGGGTTGTTTTAAGACATATCGTTTGCGTCTATCTGAGGTACTGCACAGAACACTTTCACAAAGCTTCGTGCGGTCACCGCTCCCGTTTACGTCTTCTGGTATATATACTGCCAGGGGGAGGGTGGACGTCTTTCAATAGCTAGAAGTCGTATATGAGGAATTGGGTTACAACCTCTTTCGTGTGTTATTACCAGATGATGGAAGCCGAAGGCGTGCACGTGGACTTACAACCCCTTGGCGACCAGACCCTCCAGGACGGCCGGGTGGTGGCCTTTCCTCCGTTGTTGCTGGGCAGCGTCGGTGAAGACCACAAGAAGAAGACGGTGTGCATGTACGCACACTTGGATGTGCAGCCTGCGTCCAGGGTTCGTGTTATTGGCTTTTGGAAAACAAAAAGGAGAATGAAATGAAAGCGATCTGTTGAAGTATTTATTACTGGGCATGTGGGAAACACGGCTGTCGTGCAAGCCGCTTTTCATGACTGCTAGATACTTCCGCAGAGTAAAATTGGTGCAAGCAGGCAAATATTGCGCACCGCGCAGCGAACGTATAGTAAATATTTCAAGTGTCAAACCTCGATATGTTGCGCCAATTTTGAGGCTTATTGGTAGTCAGGAAGGGAGCTGGCTATGCGGAGACAGCGTATAATGCAAGTGGAAATAGTGGGCATCGCGAGGCCAGCAATGAACCATAAAGTTAATGATAAAAGAGGCATAATTAGGGCGGCTATTAGAGGGACACATTACGCCGGAACCAGAACCATTGATCCGCTGCAATGTACTACGTAATAGAGCAAACGTCTAGCAGAAAGGAAAGCAGCCGAAGTACGCAAAAGGACAGCTTCTTGTAGGAAACCATCCGGCATATGTAGGAAGGTTGGCGTTTTGTGTGTGAACGTACCAGAAAAGACTGGACATATTTGGCAAATTCTTGAGCACCTGTGACAACGTCAAAATTTACGAAATGCTAAGATTTTAGCATGCAAATGTTGCACCGTTGAGTAGGAAGAACAACTCTGTTTTAATCATTCCTTCATTCATTCATCTAAAAGTTCGGCGCTAAAGAGGGCTGGTTTCCAGGATTATGCTAGAGGCCACCTTCTCAGTACTTTCCGCGGCGAATGCCAATGTCTGGGCACCAATGTCCGGGGATTCTAGCACCGAGGCACACGCTTTCGCTGAGGAACGAGTCGGGAGGAAACGGACATAGCAGGAACAAGGGTTTCCTTTGTGTCCCTATGCTTCGCACCTAACCTTTCAAGTCACGAATCCTTTGTTGCGCATATGTTCCTGACTCATCTTGTGATGGAATCCTCAGACAGAATGCGATACAAGTGTGTGTCATTATGTGGATGTGATTGTCCATATAAGATGCTTACAAGTGTAACTATTCCAGATTTGAGAGAGGGCGTGGGGATTGACACTGATGATGTAGAAGCAGATATCATGGACCGTTTGCTCTTTGCGCTATATGGTACTAGGAGCTACGCCGGAAGTCGATATACTTACGAAAGCCTTTACAGAAAACAGAAGCCTATTTTCTACCACGCGTCATGGGCAATCCATCGAGCGTGTTGTAAAGGTGCACACTGAGTGTCGCTATATGGCACCACTGTCTTGGTTCTCCCTGGATGTCCAGTCCGACGGCTGGGTGAGCGATCCCTTCGTGGTGGAAGAACGCGACGGCAAGTTATACGGCCGAGGTTCCTCCGACGACAAGGGACCGGCGCTCGCCATGATTTGGGCGCTGCACGCTTATAACACGGCCGGAGTACCGCTACCGGTCAATCTCAAGGTACGCCCTCAATAAAACTCGTTCATCAGGTATTGGAATCACCATGCTTATACAGAATGGTGCTACGCGACATTCATTTGCTGGCTATGGAGCCAGAAGCGGAACAGACGCGAACCACCAGCGTCTGTTAGCGCACGGTGGTCCGCACGTCATTCGCTGACGCCACACTTCCGTAGTTCGTCCTCGTAGTTCTATTTTCATCTTTACTAGGCAACGAGAGAGCGATGGGCGTGCACTGCTTTTTATTTATTTATTATTTATTTATTTATTTATTTATTTATTTATTTATTTATTTATTTATTTATTTCTCTAGTGGTCTCCAAGGCTCGTTCGGTGTACAGCGCACGCCTTCCCGAAATTTAGGAGTGTTGTTTAATCTTCTGGCTACCGTAACAACAGCATACAGTGCTCAACACCTCAAGGCAGTGAATACTATTCCGCGAGTATCCAGATACTGTTCTGGCTATTTAGCATTCTGAAGGCATTAGCAACGGTCGCGATTCGCCCCTTGCGGATCCATTGAGGAACATTGCGTTAATTATAAACTGTACCCCACTGCGCGTTTCCGAGACCATCCAATAATGTCTGTACTGTCCCGCTGCCTTGCTGCCCTCGAAGTACTTATTCGAAGGCATGGAGGAGGTCGGTTCACAGGGCACCGTGCCTTACCTCCAATCTGACGAGAAGAGCAAGTTCTTCGATGGCATCGACTTCGCCTGCATCTCGGACGGCTTTTGGCTTGGCCACGACAAGCCGTGCCTCATCTACGGTCTCAGGTCAGTGCTGTGCGGCAGGAATACCTCTTGGGTGGTTCTGTTCGGGTTTACGTTATAAGGGAGTTTTAGTGCTGAGTACCCGAATAGCTTTGCTTGCGCATGGTCTTGGGTTCTTTTGTACTCTTCTTGGGGACAGAGAAACATCAAAAAGAACGCAAGAACGCGTAGCTCCAGTTGGGGGCCCCAACACTAAAACATTCAACAGTAAAATGAACTAGTTGTGTCACTAGTACTGCTTTCCTTGTTCCGGTGTGCGTGTGTACATATATGCACCTGCCACACAAGCTAAAAGCAGTGGAAAGTGTACACGTCTCCAAAGTAACAGCCCGACCACTGTTTGTTAAAACCAAACTAGAAAAAAATTATATCATCGATGCCTTTTTCGTAGAAATCGCTGTTAACACGAAAGGGAAAAGTTTCGTCATATGACAGCCTTGTTGCGCGTTAAGAAATACATTTCGTACAGTTTTTGTTGCTTTTGGGCGGACAAGGCAGCCTATAGAACGTGCGTGCTACGCTTCCCCTATCTTCACGAATAACGTTGACAATCTGCAACGCTCTGCGGTAGCTAAAGTAATTGACGGAAGAGCTGCGCACGGCGCATGGGAAGTGCCACCACCGCAGACGTTCGCAAAACTTCAGAATCGAAACCATCGCAATCGCGCGGACGAAAAAAAAAAAAAGAAAAATGCAGCTGGCGTTCTCGTGCAAGAATCATGCGTACTTTGTTGGCGTATAATGGTTGGCATACTGGACAACCGTGTTCGAAGACACAGTTTTTCAGATGCTGAGTTTCTGAATCTGGCTCCCTAGGACAAAGTTTTCTTTGTGACCATTCCCGTTGCGACATATTCGTGCTCACTTGCTGTGCCGTCATTTCCGTGACGAAAGGGACACATGCAAAGTCGTGTTGGAGCAAGACATAAAACACGGTCGTGTTAAAAAGCATCAAGAATTCTGCAGTCGGCCCCTCCACGGTCGTCTAGTGGCTATGGCATTCGGCTGCTGATCCGAAGGTTGCGGGATCGAATCCCGGCTGCGGCGGCTGAATTTCGACGGAGGCGAAATGTTCAGTCCCGCGTGTGCTGTGCGATGTCATTCCACGTTAAGGAACCTCAGGTGGACGAAATTTCCGGAGCCCTCCACTACGGCGTCTCTCATAATCATACCGTGGTTTTGGCACGTAAAACCTCAGAAATCAATCAATCAATCAATCGCTGAGCAAGAAAAATACGGGACCCACTATGCGCTCCTCTAAGGAAACTTCCGGATATCGCGTTACACGCAGAAAAACGAAGCAGACAGGCAGCACGGAAGACAGAAAGAAGGAGAGGCTCTGTTATTGATCCAAAGAAAGGAGTGAAACTGTTATATATAAGAATACAGATAACCAAAAAGAAAAGCACTTATACACTTCCCTTATATACTTTCTGACAACAGGCAATCTTTATCTCTCGCGTTTTTCTTTTTGTGCGTGAAAACGCATTAGGAGACTGAATTCGAATCGTGCTCCACGACTTTCAGCAGCCGCTTTGGGAGATTACAAAATATATTGTTTTGCTTTTCATTACTATCATTCTGCCTGCCCACAACAAGGCATTCTTTCTTTTGCGTTTGAGGAGTATTAAACCACGGAAGTTGTTCCCGGAGGTAATCTAATACGTTCAAGTCCACGAAGTTCCGCCGTGATGAGTAAATCTGAGTTAATTACGACCGAAGCTACACACGGAGCTGTTTTGCCATGTCGAAAGCGGCGCGCGGAGGTAATTGTATACGCGCTTCGTATAGAAAGGAAAGAAGTGAACAAAAAAGAAACGTGGGTGGAGTGGGAAGTGCAGATCGAATAAATCATTTCACTGTTAATCAACGCGGCTCACTGTGATCTTGCTATCAACCCCCCTCCCCCTCCCCCCCCCCCTTTTCTTCTTTTTTTTTTTTTTCGCAGAGGAATAGCTTATTTCGACGTCGAAGTGGTCGCCGGCACACATGATTTTCATTCCGGCCAGTTTGGAGGAGCAACGTGAGTTTCGAACGTTCTTCTCCTTTGCGAATTCCGTGACAGAGTGCTGTAATTGCGACTGGAGATATATGCGAGACAGACGCAAGAATTGTCCGCTTCTGACAAGTGTGCGAGAAATCCAGCCGTTAAAAGCTAGGACAACAAAATTTCAAAAAGAAGGGAAAAAAAATTCAGATTACATCAAGGGTGCGAGTGCCTAAGAGCACTAAGATTTATTGACGTAATATTTCGAACACAAAACTAAACATTACTGAGTGTAAGCGTGTAGGTATGTTTCATGCACCACACTAACAACGTTTGTCTTCATAACCAAAAATTAATTTGGAGGATGTGGTGAGTAGAGGGACACTTAAATAATGTAAATTAGGTGTGCCGCGCAGCATAAATTACAGTTTTACCGTGAACTGACGCTGCCAGTCAGTCGTACACATGTACGGATGTAGTGAAGCGATTTGATAGACATTTGTTGCAGGAGGGATGAGCGCTACACTTATTTTATTTCAGTGTAAAGTCTAGGCTTGCCAAACGCGACACTGATATGTACACCTGACAAGTAGACATATTGTATTGCGGCTTTAGTCTTTGTAGATTTTTTACCTCCGAGGCGCATGCTGTAAGCGACGAGCTATATCATACAACATGGTTCCCTGTTAAGGGGAACACCGCAATGTACCACAATGTTTTGGTAGTCAAACCTGGAACCTACGGCAGTCGAACATAACGTTAATGTAATTTGGCATAGGCTCTCGACGTCAACATTCTGTCAAGTGTGGCTCATATACCCGTATATCCAAAGCGGGTGCGATACACACGTGTATGTTATTACCGTTAGCCATGACGTAACTTACGTGCCTGTCATGTTAATGACGTCATGACCTTACCAGTCATGTTACTCATAAATTTGCACCCATGCATGCCGGTTTTGGTGTACACCAGATGAAGTAGACGCAAGTTTTCGGTTTCTTGTAGCACATTTTACCTGTACCGTGTCTTTCTGCCACCGTTTCTTCAAGGTCACCTTTATATGAGACATGCATAAGGCTTTCGCCCTAAGATTCACGCTTGCTCTTCGGTCTCGTGTTCCCTTTAATAGCAGACCATCGTCTGTATATTTGCGTATTTTGTAATTTTTATTGCGATCGGATATCTCATCTTTTGCTGGTTCGCATCCTCCGTTCCCTCAGACACGAAGCCATGTCCGACCTCGTAGACTTGTTCGACAGCCTGGTGGACACCGCGGGAAACATAACGGTGGACGGCATCTACGACGACGTACGCCCGGTGACGGAAGAAGAACGCGAGCTGTACCGTCACATCGACTTTGATCTCGTAAGGCGCGGGGTGTTACACATTCACGTAGAATGTAGCGGCACGCTGTCCTCTTTTTCATGTACATTTGACAAGGTGGCATGGGCCAGTGTAGGTAAGTAGCAAGTAATTAGTGCAACTTGATACGAAATATAAAATCTCGTGTAGTTGCACATTAAAGAGTCACATGTTACACACAAGAAGCTCTTAAACACAAGAAGCTTTTCACTGGTTCGTTAAACCAGTGAAAATAACAAGTGAACTCCTGCTCCGTGAGCGTTTTCTCCGGACTCGCTCACTAATAGACAGCTTTAGCAGCGCCAGCTTGCCGTACGATAAGTACGATAATGCCGTACCGTCATGATCGGCACGTAGAAAATTTAGCTTGTGCGAGCTCTACCTGCGAGTTTAATCATCCGATGACGTTACCGTACTCACCGAGCAACTAACACCGGTCTTTCCGACTAAAATACCCACGTGCCGACCGTGACGGTACGGCACTACCGTACGGATAAGCCGGCGCTTCTAAAACTCCCTAATGCGAAAGCACTACATATACACACCGTATTAACCGTCGCACGAAAAACAGTCCGCGGTGGATGATGTCAAAGTCACGAGACCAAGCGGCGACGCAATCACACGACGTCATTTGATGGCGTCGTGGCGGATTCACCCCGTCGTCGTGTTCAGATGTCACGGGACATGGCCGTCAAAACAGTATGACAGTCACACCCAGACACGTCGCGTTTTCGCAATGAGCGTAAAGAGATTTATAGGTGTCCCTGTAATTATTTTTCCCATTCGGTCACAGCATGAACGCGTTCTCTCTCTGAACAGAACGAATACCGCTGGGAAACGGGCGTCTCGAGGCTCGCCCATGAAGACAAGGTCGAAACCCTGGTTCGCCGTTGGCGACAGCCGAGCCTCTCTCTGCACGGTGAGTGGCCCAGACCCTGGCTACATATTGCTAGCGGCGCGCTCGAGTTATTTACCTTTTCGTGCTCCCGTCCTTGGTTACACAATTAGATACTGCATATAGCGTCGAGGTTGCAAGCCCTTCCAGGCGATGGAGGGGCTTCAGTGTACACCTCCTGTTGTCAGCAGCGGTGTAGCCCGATGCTGTCCCGTGTTCCGCTCAAGGCGATGGATTTCATCCCGGCCGCGAAGCCAGCGCTTCAACCCGGAATGACCTTGAAAATAAAAGTAAAAAGATAAAGACAGTTTGCGTCCAAAAAAAAAAAAAAGGAACGCCGGATAGTAAGAATTAATCGTGAGCGTTCCCACCACAAAGTGCCTCATAATCATAGTAATCTTTTACGTCTGTAATGCACCAGAATATAATAAAGATTATGACGATTTACTCATTTGTTCGGAAAAGCAGGCAGGTCACTGATGGTGGGGATGGGTACACAATCACTACAGATCATGCGTGCCAGGCAACGCCGAAGTGGGCAGTATATGGCAAGCTTATGAGAGTGTTCGAGTATGTCCTTTCTTTTCTGCATAGCTTGTAAAAAATAAAGACATGGGAAGCTGCTGTGGTCCTGTCGATGAGGATGGAAAACCGGGCAGTGTATATCGAATGTTTCTATTATTAGTTATCAAGCGAACAAGTCATTCTACAATCACTCGAACAGCCGGGCGCTTATCGCACGAGGACTGACGATGTTCAACTATGTAATCAATAAACATTTAACGTATGCTTAGTTGTTTACCTTAGAGCACATTTTTCAGTTTCAGCACTGAAGCCATGGTCATCGACAAATGTGTAACAGGTGTTTCGAAATTCATCTGGCCAACTCTGGTTTAGGTATATCTGCACACTCCCGAAATGAGCTGAGAAGTACCATTTGCGCTAACTTGTTAACGGGTAGCGCAAAAATGTCAGCCATTAAACCCGACAATGTCTCACATTAAAGCTAGCTGTTTGTTTGGCACGACCGTCAGAATGGCAGAAAGTGGTCTTCTCGATTGCACAAATCGATAGCAGTCTACTATCAGACGACCTTGCTTTGAGTCCTTGGCCTAACGCACACAACACAGCCTTCGTTATAACCTGTGAGGTTATGCAGCTCTCGACCATATTTACAAGGCCCTAGCTGTTGACACATGGCTGCATATACAGCATAGATATCGCAATGTAGTGGAATAATATAAGCGCCCCTCTTTGTCCCCATCATTACTCCTATCTGTACAGCTCAATGTACTGCAGAGTCCGAGATCACGGGCTCGATTCAGGCCACGGCGACTGCATTTCGACATAGGCGAAATACGAATAACACCAGAGTAATAATATATACAGGGTGTTTTAGTTGCAACACATTTTGAAAATTAGAATAACATAAATCGCGGGAATGTCTTGTGTACCATTCGAGTATACGGATTGGCGGCCTCTAGATACAGAACAATTTTCGCACTTGTATGCATAATTAGAGAAATTACGCTAATTAACCTTTTAATTATCAGTAATTGGTGGCTACAGCAAATGAGTACTTTGGAGCCCGTCCTCGACACTACCTATCCCAATTATCAAATTTTGAATAGCGGAGTGCATGTAGGAGCTACGCGAACAATTAGTTCCCCGTGGCAGGCTCCTTGATACCGAAGCTGGACGGAAAAAGAGCGTCTGTGACGTCGATGTCGCCGCCCCCACGGCTTTCGTCACTCGCCCGCGGCGCCCGACGCCGCAGATAACAAGGAGATAACGCAAGCTGTTTGCGCGGCCGAAGCGGCCGGAGCGGCGGTGACCAAGGGCGAGTGGCGAGTGACGAGAGACGTGGAGGCGGCGACAACGACGTTACAGACGCTCTTCTTCCGTCCAGTTTCGGTATCAAGGATCGAGCCTGCCACGGGGAACTAATTGTTCGCGTAGCTCCGACATGCACTCCGCTATTCAAAATTTGATCATTGGGATAGGTAGTGTCGAGGACGGGCTCCAAAGTACTCATTTGCTGTAGCCACCAATTACTGATAATTAAAAAGGTTGATTAGCGTAATTTGTCTAATTATGCATACAAGTGCGAGAATTGTTCTGTATCTAGAGGCCGCCAATCCGTATACTCGAATGGTACACAAGACATTCCCGCGATTTATGTTTTTCTAATTTTCAAAATGTGTTGCAACTAAAAAAAAAAAAAAACACCCTGTATATGTGACACATCAAATAGGTAAAAGAGTTCAGAATTAATCCAGCGTTCCCTGCCACATCGCGCGTCTCAATCATTTCGTGGTTCTTGTACGCAAGACGTTTGATATTATCTTGCTGTTTTTTTTTTTTTAATGCAGAACTCCAGGCTTCGATCTTTTTTTCCACCGTTGATTCCTGTGTTTCCCGTCCCTTCACGAATGAAGATTCGCAACAAGCTCAAGCCGACCTATGCTTTTCACTCTTTCTTTTTTCGTAAATAAATACTTCTGATTGTTCACCCTTCACTTCGTTTTCTACAGGGATTTATACCCCCACCCCTACCCCCTTTTAGAAGTTTTCCAGCTAACCTATAACTTGCAGCTAATTTCACGTTTTGGTAACACCGTGGGTACCTCCCCCCCCCTTTTTCTTTCTCTCGAAGCTCGAAATTCTATCTAAACTCCTGATTTTCAATATTGGGAACAGAGGAGTCATCTAAACATCAACTTCGTCACCAAGATATAGGTTAAAGTGTGATATTTTGTATGCGCCTGCACGCAGGGGTATCGGGAGCTTACTCTGAACCAGGCGAACCGCAGCTAGTGCCGACGCGGGTGCACGGCAAGTTCTCCATCCGCACGGTTGCCGACCAGCAACCGGAAAAGGTGAAGGAGTGCGTCACGAAACACCTTGAGAAACGCTTCTCACAACGGAACAGCCCGAACCTACTCACGTGAGTAAGGCTTCACCTTAAGCTGAGCATCGTGATGATCGATTTAGCAGCACTACAGCGCTCCTGCATGCTGAACGCTGTAGAGGGTAGCGGTAGCGTTGGCTAGCCCGCACCGAGTCATTTTTATTTATTTTTCTTTTGGGGGGGGCATGAAGAACGTTGATGATGACAAACGCATGTACTGTGTACAAGGATTTTTATTTCTGCAACTAACACGAAGAAAAAGGAAATAACACGGATTTCTGCGAGGCTTCTATTGAATGAAATACTCTACATTGTTTAAAGAGCATGTTTGAAACAACGCAGAAACGTGACAAGAGATAAGATATACGCGAACACAAGTGCTTTGTCTCATTCTATATTCCGCTTCCGCGCATTTTAGAGAAAGACGTATTTGTTCTGGACAACAAGCCCGGCTAACCACGTGGTGAACAACATGTTTCTCTCGGACAAACATCATTACCTTGGAAATTTTCAGCAGAAAAGAGCCACCAAGCATAAAGGCGCACATGCATTTCAGTTATAGTCCACTTTTGATTCATTACAGCAGCGACGTCAGCTGCCGCGGGAGGGCAGGCCCCTCCCCTCCTCAATATGTCTGTGGGATGGCGAAGCAGCGCGGTTGATGTGTATGCTCCCAGTGATAGACAGTTACTGTGTCAGGCATTGCTTTTTCCCACAACTTCCATTCCCTACACAATGGATCACCTCTCCATCTCTTTCTCTCTCCGCGCCAGAAAGCTTAGCAACTCGAATTGCAGGTCGCATTTCGTTATATATGCGGTACACTGCTGAAATGAACCGTGAGTCAATTAGCTTCAGAGTTCTGACAGAAATGACGCATTTATATTATGCACCTCCCACAACGTACTTTCGCTTCCTTATGCAGAGGTGGCCCTGCTTTCCCACCCCTTAGTAACTGGTGTCATTGTCTATACAGATAGTGTTCAGTGAAATATGCCTGGTATAGATGGTCGAGGGTAACTCAAGTTCAAGTGGGACGTGATCGTATCGTGTGCTTCAAGGTATGCCACGCACAGGTGCGCAGGAAACACAGAGTGATGACCAAACTGGCGCGCCGCTCTCACGCAGGGTGACGATGACCCACAGCGCTTCCACTTGGTTCACGGACCCAAAAACACCGCACTTCAAAGCAGCGGCGGCTGCAGTCGAATACGGTGAGACTGCGCAACCATTGCATAGTAGAATAACAAATTTCGCCGACTTGCTACACTACGTATGAGGTGTAAAATGGAGTGCAGTTTTGGGGTGAGCAAATATTCGAATTTACGAACACCTTTAGAACAGCGTCTCTACTCGATTCGATGCGCACTCAACTTTTACTATTCGAAATATTCGAACTTCAGGCAAAATCTAATCGCAGCGCTTTATGCGCACGTTTTTATTTGTTTTTTTTTTTCCCTCAGAGCTGCAGCAAACACCACCAAACAGCTCTGAATGATGTACAGTAAAGATGTTCGACGTCGATATTTATACTGGTACTCGTAATTATACGGCACGTGCACGCGTTTTTAATTAAGAGACAGAATGTGTCATGTATACCGTGACAGCTCCAATTGCTTCTTCCCAATTTTAAGCAGGCTTCACCGCATTACACTACTGCACTGCAACAAAGTTAACTTACAGAAACACCCGTGTATGTAGCGCGATTGACATTGATAAAGCTAAAATGAACTTTTGCCCGAATACGACGCTTCGTTTTCATGAAGGCGCTGCTAATTGCCTGCGGAATCTGAAAAGCCAGCCGTAATAGTGGGTTTGCACCGCAGCCTGACGCGAGAAAGTGTCGCCTGTGTACGAATTATCACAAGCTCCTCATTAATACATGGTGCATGCAGCAATAAATTAGGCCGACGTGCACGAGTGTAAGTATAGTGTACCACACGCCAGAGAAAACATGGGTACCCGTACATTAGTAAGTCTAATTTACGAGGTATTTCTCTATTGGAGTGCGCTTCGGCTGTATCGGCCTATTTCTTCGTAGCCTTCCAAACATATTCGAAACATGTTCCGAGATAATTCGATACGATTCGCACTCAAGCTATAACATAACAAATAATTTTGCTATTCGCACAGCCTTGCCGGAGATGTATAAAAATAACACTGTAACTATTTTGCTACGACGAGTTCAAGTAATGCTGAAATGCTCACTCTGTGAACCACTTTAGGTTAAATTTGTAGCTTGCGGCTCTGCGTGGTTTTAACTGAAGCTTAGCTGCTCACATAGCTGCTCACTGTCAATATGAATGAGAGTGCAAAGACCACTTCTAGCTGCACCAACCAAAAAAAAAAAAGCAAGACAAAAAGATGTTCGGTGTGAATGCCCACCCGACTGCGTTGAAAGCCTTTTCGCGTACAGCAGCCTGATGTTGGTCGGCAGGTTTCTGCTTGGGTTGCAGATTTTAACGAGCTCCAAGCTACCGAGGGGGATAAGCAACTAAAGGGCTCGGCATTTTTGTTAGTCGCATAATTATGCAAAAAAGAACTGGTGATAAAAGTAAACAAGAAGACAAGTGAACAGTCATGCTTATGCTTGACTCAAATGAAGAAATAATTACAATAAAGGGAAGCGAGAGCACATGAACGCGGGCACTTGCCTCACGTAAAATGTTGCACGCGCAGTGACGTATACCGCTGTGGCAATATTCCCGCCCCTTCGGATGCTCGGGTTTCAGACAAAACGGGAATCCAATATTAGCGTACGAGGAAAGTGAGAAATCGCTCCGCTCGCGTCAAAGGTGGCGTGAGTAGAACATGCGTTTAACCGCAGGCGTTCAGTGGTATTACATTTCGTGACGAACTGGTTGTGTCATCGTGACACGTAGTGCACGGTGTGGAGCCCGACCTGATCTGCGAAGGAGGTACTCTCGGCACTGCTCCAGCTCTGCAGAACCACGTGTGTCGCAACACGCTGCTGATGCCCATCAACCGCGCCGGCAGTGCGGCGCATGCGCAGAACGAGCACACCGTTCTCCGGGACTACATCAACGGAGTAAGTTCGTTTTGTAAGCTCTCGTTATAGCGGAACATAAAACGATGTACGCGCCGTAACAAGGAATGAAGCTGCGGAATAAATAAATAAATAAATAAATAAATAAATAAATAAATAAATAAATAAATATTACCAAGTTGGTAAGAGCTCATAGTGCAAAAAAAATATGGCTGGAAAGACACGGACACAATGGAAGAGGAGTGGACGCAATGTTCGTCTTGTACACCCACCTTTCCTTGTGTGCGTGTCTTGAGCGTGTCTTATTTGCATTATGTAACAAAGAAGGTGTACGTACGTTACGGTTCTAGTTCTGCGGCCAGTTGCTCCCCCCCCCCCCCCCCCCCTTTCTTTTTTTTTTCTTTTCTGAGCATGGTAGAACTCTCATTCACTACAGCTACTGAAAAAACGTCGTCTGCTCACGGAAAGCAAAGTCAAGGGACACCGGCCTACTTCACCTATTATAAGAGATAACTTACTACACTAGACAAATTGCGACTGTGTGTTTTTATGTGTGTCCCTTGTTCCAGCGGGGCATTGTATCTGGCTACAGCGGCGCCTTCGTAGAACGTGCAACAGCGCCCACAAAGGCACTTATTATATCGTCAGCCCTTCTTTAATTTTCTTCCAATTACACGTTTCCCTAGGAATGAGAGGATCACCGTACATACCTGTGTTACCAGTATAACCTCTTTGTCGTTCCTTTGGTTCTTTCTTTCTCTGCATTTCGTGCTGTTAGGGGATGTGAAATAACCAACGCGATGAAACTGCCGCCCCATGCAGTGGCAGATCCAGAGGAGGAGTCCGAATGTCCTGACTCCCCTACCCCACCCCCTCTCTCTTTTTTTCTTTAATGTATGCCCCCAAGAAGAGAGTCTATTGAGAAATATCCTCCATAAGCGATTCTTCTTAAGGCCAAGCTCACCGTGTGGCACCTAAAAGCGTGCTCACCGATATTTGGGTGTTGACGCCCCCTATTCAGGCTTTGGATATTGGACTTTTCATAAGCTGATCTCCAATCGGGAAAAAAATTCTCTGTCCGCCACTGGGACCCCACAGAGCGGTGCTCTCGATATCAGGAGGCTGCGGAACAGCGTGCCCTCGATTTCTGTGGCTTCACAGGAACGAAGTTTGTCCGGTTGCACAGTCCATCGCAACAGCAGCGCACAGGAGACGGCAATATACAGCTGGAAAGTATACACGACAGGCGCTGCGTGATTCTCCGTTCCGTGTTCGCGTCCCCTTTGCATTGCTATTACAACGAACATCAGCCAACTCGACCGGTCTTGCACTCTGCCGCGATTCCCCTGTATTCAGCTTAACGTCGATATTGGTCACGTTCAATTATTCTAAAACATTTGACATGGTTAATAGCCGCAACGCCCTACTTACTCTCTTCGCGTGTAACCCATTAAAAAAAAATAGAAGTCTCCAAAGTTGGCTTTTCTGCAAGCTGAGATAGTATGAGGAGAAGCCCTTTTCGTCTTGCAGGCGGTGCGAACCACAATTTCAATGCCCCGAGCTTCTGTATCAGGGAAGCATCCAATAAAAGCCTTGGCAGTTGTCAACTGCCCATTAGCGTGTAATTAATGTAATTATCTTATTAATTATTGTTGCAGGCAAAACAGTTCGCTGCTTACTGGCACGAGATTGCGAAGCTCCCTTGACCGGACCGGACTCAACGACGTGACCGGAAGGCTACCCTGAATTTCACGAGATTTTTTTCTGTGTACAAAATGTTTTTGCACCTCTGGGCGGCGTAGCACATTTCAGAACAGTGGCGTTCTAATAAAACTGCGAAATTAAACTACCTATGCAGAGAGAAGCCCTTTTGTTCCTGCTGTATTAAACTGCAATGTGTATGGAACGTGAAACCATACAGAATTGCGCTAATTCCACAACGCCTTTCTTGAATGCGTGATCTTACTGTCAAACAGCAACAACGGCACAGCCACCACCACCACCACCACCGAGAACAACCACGCTAAAATGTCTCGCGGGCATTTCTATGACGTCTTACGTACTTCACGCGTTCATATATGTGGGGTCCGTATTTTCCGTAAGAAACGTTAGGAAAGCATACAGGATTGTTGATATGGCAGACAGAAATCGCGACAGGAAACAAACCTTTCTTCCCTCTTTCTAATCCCCCTCCTCCTCCTAATAGTACTACGATATTAAAAAACAACGACGACAATAACAATAAAGTTTTCCAACCAACCAACCAACGACGACAATAACAAAGATGACGACGACGACGAATGGATCGAAATTGGGAGCTGGGAATAACGTATTACTTGGTAAGAAGGGCCCGATTATAACATATTGGAAATATAATAAACAGCCGAAATGCGAAATGGTAATCCTGCAACTCTCCAAACGCCTCCATATGGAGCGAGCACACTTGTTTGTTCACCATACTTACGCGCTCTGCGCATAGAACATTAAGGAATTGAGAATCAACCGCAGATCTGCACGCTGAGATCGTTCATTGTCCGTAACTCACTGCACACTGGGTCGCCGGTTCGATTCCAGACCGCGGAGTCTAATACCAATATCGGCAAGGAATATTAAAACGCTGTTGCGTAAGGTTTAATTTAATGCGCACTAGTGCGATTCAAGCATCCAGCTGCAAATGATACCATGTAATAAAGATTTTCCCGTATATGTCGCAATCGTCACGTTATTAAAAAGCTGCCACAGTTCTAGTGGTTCTCAGAATTTCGATTTATACAAAGTGACGTATTTTGTTTTCGTGTGATGTAACAATGCTAAGGGAAAATATACTGGCTCCGTTTCAACTCCGAACGTTTAGAGAACCGTTACATATACAAATAAAGCATGATTCAGCCGCGTCGGCTTACGCGTCGACCGCACGGAGAACGCTGCGTGTTTCTCTTCGGGCAGGATGACGTATATACCGCTGCACCGGGCCTAGAGAAGTAAATTAGGGAAAATATAAAAGAGGCGAGAGTAAAGAGTCGGCGGGGCGATAGCGGCGGCTGAACTTAGCTCTGAGCGAGACGTCGATAAACAAACAGAGCGTGTGCTACTCTGAGCGCGGCTGCGCGATGCCTTTGGCTAGATGCGTCGCAGACGCGGCCCCTTAGTCCGAGGCCTTTATACCACTCTACACGCGCTTGAAGCTCAGAGACAGCCCTCGGCCTTGGAATGAGTAGTTTGGTTTCGTTGACAGCCTGCCCTATATAATTAGGCCTCGACAAACATTCATATGCTCAAGGCCAGGGACGTTTGCAGACCACGAGAGGCGCAAATTGCTCGCTGGCGGCTTATAGTGAAAGCTTATAGTGAAATGAAGCTTTGCTATGTCCAACCAACGCTACCCCCTTTTGTTTTCTCGTTGCGGTACAACGCAGGTATTCTGTATTCGTTATTCTCGATTGGAAGAACACAATTGACAAGGGTAGAGGACTGAAAGAAAGGTGTAGAGGGAATTCGATTGCTCCTAGAACCAGTGCAAGATGTGCATACCACATAAGTCAATTATTGATAGGGGAGCCAGCTCCTGGAAAGGAAATTCACCTTGACACAAACTCGGTAGCGCAAAAAAAAAAAAAAAAGAACATGGACGAAGTAAAGAAGGAACACAGGACAGGCGCAGATAAGGCGCAGAAAGATAAGGGCCTTGGGCGCATACGCCAGACATTCCTAAATCATGGCAGGAAATTTACTAGCGTCGTAACAGGGATAGGTGTACAATCATTGCATTTTGCCGGGGCTAACATAGAGGGCTGAGAGTTGCAGGATAAGGAGATAAGACCGTAGGCTGATAAATTCACCCACGTTCATTACGGAATTACGCAACGAAACAGCAAACGTTAGTTACATGCGTCATGAATACTACAAATGCCTTACTTCAATTAAGAACTTCATTATTTCATTAAAAAAATCACAGCATATCCACGGAGTGAATGATGATGAGTGGGCGAAGCTCCGGAGGTTCATCGTAGATCGTGCCCAGTTCCGGATTAATTTAGTTAACGCGCACGCTACGAATCCTTATGTTTCAACTACGCACAAGTGAAATCTCCCACCGGCAGTTCATTGCAAGTCAAGATCCAGTGCATATATATATATATATATATATATATATATATATATATATATATATATATATATATATATATATATATATATATATATATATATATATATATTCACCGGCAACCAACAGCTTCTCCAACGCGAGCAGTCGGTATTTCTCAATCAAGAAACTCGCTAGAAGACGCTGCCTGCGCCAACGTTGTCTCTCGCGGGTGAGGGCGCGTTCTCCTTCTTTGCGAGTTGGTAGCGTTCCTCTAAGAAAGAGCGTTTCCATAGCCAACGCGCGCCTTTCGCTCTCTCTCTGTCTCTCTCTCTCACAAGACAGCAGAGGCACGCGCCGGGAGGCACGCACCGGGAGAGAGAGAGAGAGGCACGCGCCGGGAAGCACGCGCCGAGGGCGAGCGCGTGCCTCCCGGCGCGCGGGTTACGCCTGACGCGTGACAAGGTTCGCCCCTAAAAAGATTCATCGTGTTCCACACAAGGAGGATGAAAAAAATCCTCCTTGGTTCCACCCAGCTCAGTGGGCGGGACGGTGAATCTCTGCAGGATATTCCTCACAGCATAGCCGACTCCACGTTCCCTGGTTTCACCTGATGGTTTTTCCTGCCAGAAAAACGTGAAATTTCTCTCTCTGACAGATCCAGGGTCTGGCACCCTTGTCTCGTAAAGAGCAGCGACGTCTGTCTGCAGCCTGCTCATCTCTATGTCGATTACAGCTGTCTTACGTGCGTCGTCTATTTCTCGTGGGTCGTCAGCAACATCCCTGCTGAAGTCGTGAAGTGCAGTAGAGTGATACTCACAACTGAGTTCCCGCTGTCGAGCACCCTTTGGTGGTCGAGTACCCGCTGTCAGCACTCGATCACCTTCGCGCGCAGAACGATGAGGGACCGAACACGCAAACTTTTTCGTTTGTAATTGCTCAGTGCCATCCCCGCCAGACTACTTCGTTAGCGTGCCCAACATCGGGGCACATATTCACGAAGAGGACTTGTGCTATAGAATTGTCTCATAGGAGAAGATTTTAGCAAATCACGTTGCTGGACTAATCACTAGCCAAGGCAACTGATCAATGGCGAAGGGCGCTTGCGAAAGTATAGTGAATCCTGTCCCAGGATTGGATGAAACTTTCTCTTAAGAACAATTTTAACGTAAGATATTTTTCGTGAATGCGGGCAGGTGACGTAAAGAGCTCTAATAAACATAAAGGGTCTCCAGGTATCGTGCATGCAATTACGAATACCTTGTTTCCCGACCGAGACACCATGGCTAAACCAGCAACATCCACGTTGAATATACGGAACGGCAGGCAAACGAGTCATCGTTTTATTTTACAGATTTACAGTACATCGTCGTTTCATGCGCATTATGCGAAGGTGAACCGCACGTGTGCACATTGTATACATACGGATGCATCAGAACCAGAGAAGGTGTGTGTACTTCGCACGAAGAGACGGCCGCCCCTTAGAAATGCGCTACTCCGCTCCGAACTGAGTCAGGGCCGACACACGCGCCTAGACTGCCCGATTCGTCCGAGAGCGGCCCTCGGTTTGAAAAACGACTCGTAAATAAGTTTCAAAAGTAGCCCAATCAAAAAAATACACGACGCCACGCGCGCACCGAGCTCGCCGCCCCATTTCGTCCGCAAACAAGGGCTTTCTCGCGCCTCACTATACAGACAAACTAGCAAAATGCACAAGCAGTTGACGAGGCCCAGACTGGCGTAGATGAAGAAAACAAACACGAGCAGAAAGGAAAACATGTAAGGAAGAGCAAGATGAAAGGCTGCAATGGGTCCCCATAAACATCGCACGAGCCAGGCGGCCGCGCCACACAACGAGAGGATCCCCTTTCAAGCTGCTGCCATCGCGGCAGCAGCAGCAATGTGGCAGGCGTCCAAACAGCGCGCAGAATTGAAGCCAGTTGATGTATGTAGTACATGGGGTAGCAATGGGCGGGTTGGCGGTTTGGAAGGTGGCTGTTAAGGACGGGGAAACGGGGCGGGGGGGGGGAGCAGGGGGTACAGTTGAACTCGCGCGGTAGATGCCGCGGCGAGCGGCTGTCTTGAATGCCTCCGAATGAATGCAATTTCCTGCGCCCGCGGTGGCGCAACCAGTCAACCGCGAAGGCACGGCGGTGCCCGCCGCGCCTCCTTCTCCTCAGAAAGAAACAAAAAATGGCATTCTAGCCACCCAGGGACTCGCTCACGCGTTAAGATTTCGAGCATCGGTTCGCTTGGTCGGCCGGCCGGCCGACCGGCTCAGCGTCCGGCAGCCAAACCGGACGCTCGGTGTCCGTCACTTCTGCACGTGCGAGCACACACGACGTCGAGCGTGCAAGTTGAGAGTGAACTTTATATTAGCGACGTCGATGCCCTACAGCATATGTCATGGTCGCCACGCTGTGTGCGATGCCGCCTCCAGCGTAAGCGCGTGCCGGCAGTGTCTGCGCGGAAGCACGCTGTCCGAGCAGGGACAACAGCATCACCGACCTGCGACGAAGAACCGGAGTCTTCGGGGGAAGGAGGAGAAGTTCCGGTGAACGCGGTTTGCTGCAGGGTTGTCGTTGGTTCGTGACGACTGCTTCCTTTCTTCGCCTGGGTGTCATTGGACTTCTCTTGCTGAATACACGAGTGTGGAGAGGTCACTTATTGGACCTCGCTTTCCTTAGCACAGAAGGACCATGGACGGCCAGGTGCGAAGAACTCGCGTATACCTGTTCAATCGTGACCACTTCCACTTTATATAAAGCTCACGATGCGCATTATGCTGAAAGTAGATAACACCTTTTCCTTCCAAAGAAGGAAAACAGCGCCCTCTCCTCTGTTATCAAAGAGCACTTACGCATAGATGAGATCCTTTTCAAAATGGCAGAGCTGGCTTTCCAGCGACACAGTCTGCACAGCTATATGACGGCATAGTGGCCTCTGCAAACATCGTGTACAAGAGCAGTTCTCGGTCCTTGTGGTGTAAACATGTACAATATACAGGCGACAGCATGAGCTGCTATAACTTCCCATACATTTGAATCATGGCATGTGTGTGCCGCTATTCCTTGGACAAATGTGAAGTGCAGAGAAGCGTGCTTGTGAATTGTTGAAAAGGCAAGAGATAATTACAGCGCAAGCCCTAATGTTCCACATTTCAGTGGCGAAAGCGGCTGACTCCGACTAGCCGGCGACTATTTCGAATCAGCCTAGAGAAATATTTTATATCTCAAGCGCATGCCCTTGCTTTGTACTGCGTATTTACGCCAGGCGTTCGCTATCATTACCACTATATACCGATTCCTGGGTGAAAGCTTCGCCCGGTGATCCCCAACAGCTCTCGCTTCGACGGACTCCGCGGTACAACTGCACGTCTAATGATTTGTCTACCGATGTCCTTCCACCGCCTGGTTATCTACTCGACTGCTCTTCTTGGTATCAATTCTGTAAATGTTAATTTAGATTACCAGTTACCGCATAGCTACGATTTTACGTGGCCTACACTATGTATTCCAATTCTTCATTTCAAAGATAATATCGTCGGTAGCCTCCCGTCAGCTTCACAATCCACACCATCGCATTTTCAATCATTACTGCCATCGCCTTTTGTTTTTCCTTTCAAATTTAAAAGCGCTTTCTTGTTCCTCTTTGTTAATCTCGTTTCTGTTCATATTCCAACCAGTGCAACGCGTTTACGTTATAACGCGTTAAAGTAAGTTATACAGGTTGGTCTATCGTGGCGAAGGTAGTAAGGTACTCGGCTGCTGATGCAAGGGTCGCGGGATCGAACTCCGGCGGCGGCGATGTCAGCGCACGTTAGTCGTGACATCTTGCGCTGGCATGTCCGCAGTGCACGATGTCTGTGCGATGTCAGTGCATGTTAAAGAACCCCAGGTGGTCGAAATTCCCGGAGCCCTCCGGTCTCATCATCATATCGTAGTTTTTGGACGTCATATCGTGGTTTTCGTGCATCGAGGACTGTATGTTCTCTTTCTAGTTTTTAGTTAACAGCTTATTGTTTTGCATTTGTTTCTTTCGCATTGTTTTTATGTTTGGTATATTCATATACGTATACTTTGTGTAATGCCCCCCCCCCCTCCCCCCCACTACTCAATGGCCCCCATGGGGCCTGTAGGGTACATTGAAATAAATAAATAAATAAATAAATAAATAAATAAATAAATAAATAAATAAATCGAAGTCACGTAGTTGAAACAGTTGCGCATTTCCCATTGTCTACAAGGATGAATGAATGAACTTCACTGATAAAATACGACGGTGCCGATGCGTACTGGGTGAAAAGGAAATAAAGGAGCCCTACTTAGGGGCCGCCACGCAACCACCACATTTTCTCTCTCCAGCCCGTACAGAAGACGTTTAACGGCCCTATCTGCGGAGACGTCGTTTTCCTTTCCCGTATGAGCTTTAACCGTTGCTCTCTCTCTCCCCCTCCGTAACTTTGTTAGCGCCCGCCCTCCACCTCAGCGCGTCGCTACTTCCGGTTCCGTTTCCTCCCGGGTCGCGCCGTGTGCCCCGTGCCGCGCGCACTCGGACGCGGATAAGCGCCAGGGCCGAACGCGCTCGGGAAGCAGCCTACGTTGGAGCGCGCTGTTGCAAGGCGTGTTTACCTTGCGCCCAACGACCACCACGTTCTGCTCCGCAGCGCCCGCTTCGGCTAGCTCCACCGCGTTTACTCGGATGCGAGGGTCGACCAGCTGTGTACTTCCAGAAGGTGTGTGCGTCGATCTGGCAGAAGTTGAGCGTGTGTCCGCCGCGTGTTGAACGTCGGGAACAGAAATTGTGACGTGGGACATCTCGGTGAACGGGAGAGAGCTGTTACAAGAGGATATACATCGTGCTGCTTCGCTGAAATTTTGGAATGGTGCAATTTCCCGAGTGACTGCTTCAGTTAAAGCCACCGCCTTTGAATATGTACCTACGGTACCATCAGCATTCGCTCCTGTCCACGTGTACTACTGCATATTTCGACTTCCAGACCGCTGCCTGGTCCAGTTGAGTGAACCAGGAGTTCAAGTAGAGCGACAGGACTGTCTCCCTATACTTGGAATACTGCAGTGAGGATGCATGGTGTTTCCCACGCCGATGATATCGCATCTGAATGCGCCAATGTGTAACGAACGACTTAACCGTCAACTTTTCCACGAGGAGTGCGGTCTCCTGACTGATGTCGGATATAGTTTCCGTAATGACGAGGTGCTGAGTTTTGCAGGGTCTCGTTCGCGCGCTCGAGGTTTCTCGGAGAAAACGAAACTGCGCGCGTGTTTGCTTAGTGCAACCCTCCCTGGAGACTTGTTTGTGTTTATCCTCGCCTGCCGCCTTACCCCCGCCTATCCTTGCCCCTCTGTTTATTCTATACGCACGCGCGAGAGCTCCTGAATACGTGCTACAAAGAAGGCGTGGCGCTCCTCGCGCAGGCTATCGAAGCGCGCTGTCCGATATTCAAAACCATTGCGCGGTCTTGAGGAAACGCCGGACGCAACCCGCTCGTTATAAAAACCTTCCCGTTTTTATTATTACTATTTTCTTGTTTACGTTAGCGGTCTGGTGCTTGTGGCATTCTTGTCTCCGATCGTCACTCCTATAGTTGCTCTGCTGAACTGTGCGCTGTGCCAGGAGGATCCCGATGAGGGTTGACATCGCCTGATACGCGTACTCCGCAGTGGGATTATACGCAGGAGTCTCTCGCTTATCTGCAGTCGAAATTGCCGCACTGACCGCAAGGCCTCCCCGAGTGCTGGACATCGGAATGTGAAAGGTACAGCGCGGATTCATGCTCTGCACCGGCGAAAACGGCGGAGATACACCGTTAATCGAGGTAAGAATCTGTTCCTGCTGATAACGCCCGTTGCGCCCTTTATATATATATATATATATATATATATATATATATATATATATATATATATATATATATATATATATATATATATAATCGTTAATCGTTATATATATAATCGTTAATCGTTAGCAGGGCTTTGCC
This sequence comes from Hyalomma asiaticum, assembly GCA_013339685.2. Lineage (NCBI taxonomy): Eukaryota > Metazoa > Arthropoda > Arachnida > Ixodida > Ixodidae > Hyalomma > Hyalomma asiaticum. The sequence continues at coordinate 30,265,461 of CM023483.1, read as the reverse complement.
CGTTGTCTTCTTCCCCCTGTTAATAATGGCAGGGTTTTTACGTGCAAAAAAACACTATCTGATTACGAGGCTTGCTGCGTAGTGGAAGGCTCTGGAAATTTTGACCACACGGTGCATCGCACAGTACACGGGCCTGTCGCATCTCCGCCTCCATCGAAAATGCCACCGCTGCTGCCGGGATCGAACCCGCGTCATTCGGATCCGCATTAGAGCGCCGTGACCACTCTGCCACCATGGCATCCTCCTCTTCTTTAATCCATGTTGCTCTGCGCTGTTATCTTTTAGGATGAATCACCAGCTCACACGAGGAATTGCTCCCCTTATCGGGCTTTACCTTGGTAGCCCCCTTACTTATCATGGGGCTTTGAGCGCATGAACGCACGAAGACTAAGAAGGACGTGACACACAGCCGCTAAATTGCGACAATCTTTATGACGAAGAAGGACGCACCATATATAGGCATCTTTTTCGTCTACGTATATATCATCATACACATGCGCTGTTAGTAAAACTCTTGCTTACCGTTACACAGATCGAGGCAACCTTTCCCACAAACCATTATGATGACTGTGCGGCAAAGGGAATTTGATGGTTTAGAAACACGGTTATCCCCGAGCCTGTCAATCATTTCTGATTCGATACTTTCACCACTTAACGTTCCTCGGGTTCTACCCACGATGGAGCAGTCCATGAATGCTGGGGCACGTGCGGTGTGGTCACCGTTATCCGCACCGGCAACTCCTTCAAACACTCATCGAGTAATTCCGCTTTGTCCCACATACGCACACTCTAAAGGAAGGTTGTAAACAGCGAATATTATTGCAAGTTATCGCCTGTGTGTGTCATATCCTTCGCAGCCTTCGTCTTTTCATACTCTATAAGTCTCATGACGTCACACCAACCCAAACACTCCATTAATTGCCCTTACTTGTTACCTGACTCCCTTCCCTGCTCTTGAGGTGTCCTCAACGAGACAGACAGCTGCTACGACGGTGCACTTCTGTCATCCCTTCTTCTCTTAAAAATCACCCTCTCTCGACGCAGGAAAATGTCTACGAACGATCAGTAAGAGGATACAGTGTACCGCATAACTATAGCCAGTTACCAACACTGACGCTGTCGACAATGTTCCCCGAGCTGTATTCACGCACTTCATGCGCTTTCCTAAATGCCGCCCGAAATAAGCGGCGAAGGGTGGAGGGAGGTAATTCGCTTCGTCACGCGTTTAATTTGCTGCTCGCATTGCTTTATCTCCTGGCTTCTTTTGACAGTATAGAGCGGGTGAACCTACAGAAGTTCTGCGCGCTATTTGCGCGAGGGTATACCAAAGGGTAAAACTTGGAAACACATTCATGGTCGTCCCTCCTTCCTTGATCTGCACTCTTCACCTGCTGAATCTCCTATACACACCTGCAACTTTTCCCACAAACCATGAGGTGCCCAAACCCGCTCCAGTTTCACTACTGCCATTGACATGCGCGTACCGGTGATGCTGTGCATGCGACGCGATTCGTTCTCACCAAGCTATCCTGACGTTATCATGTTTATGAGCAGACTACGCTCAACACGTTCCTTAGAAAGTGTGCAACATATATAACGAACAACTGTGCACAGTAGCCATGATTGCATTCCAACCGGGATTGCCATATGCACAGGCCAAAGTGAACACAATACGTGGGCGAGGCGAAGCGCTCCGCGAGATACGTGAGCACATGCGCCGAAACCTAAAAGCAAATTCTGGGGCCATATTAACAAAAGAACACTCTTAAGTGTTCTTCCTTTCTTTTTCTTTTCCTTTTTTTTTTGCCATTGGCCGGTCCGCTTCGGTAATGATCTTAGCGCAGCATGTTGTCGTGAAAACGGGCCCTGGTAAGGCAACGATAACATAGCAGGGAGTTTTGGTGTTGGGGCCCCCAAGCGCTCCTGCCTTCTAGTTGTGGCCCATGCCCTCAAGGAACTCCACCGCGCACTAACGGGAGCGCAAACGCATATATGCAAGCACGTGCGTACACACAGAGCCGCCTGTGTACCCAACTCTACAACTGTCTATATAGGCAAGCTGTATAGGTGGAGATTCCGGAGGAGTTTTGACCTCCTGGAGTTCCTTATAGCGTTCTCTGGTGTCTTGCATTTGGCACCCGTCGAAATGCGGTCGCCGTGGTCGGGAGTCGAACCCACGTGCACGAACTCAATGCCCTACCAGACCACTTTAGTAGACTCGGCGGTGATGAATTACTTTTTAGGGGTGCTAATTTTTGTAGTGCAATAAATTACTTCAAACGAGTATTTTCGTGAAGGCTGCTCATTATTTTCTAAGTACTTTTACTAAGATAAAGCGTGTACGCTTCCACTACGGCATAAAGTGTAAAAAAAAAAATTTAAAAAAAACGAAAAATGACGAAGACAAGTTAATATGAGCGCCAAACGTTGGTTATGGTTATGTGGGGTTTAACGTCCCAAAACCAGTTCTGATTATGAGAGACGCCGTAGTGGAGGGCTCCGGAAATTTCGACCACCTGGGGTTCTTTAACGTGCACTGACATCGCACAGCACACGGGCCTCAACATTTCGCCTCCATGGAAATGCAGCCGCCGGGGCCGGGATTCGATCCCGCGACCCTCGGATCAGCAGCCGAGTACCACAGCCACTAGACCACCGTGGCGGGGCAAGCGCCAAGCGTTAAGTGTGAGAACAAAGCAGGCCTACAGAAAGGTAACGTATATGTGCTGTAGACACGTACGTACTGTCAACGAAGCGTAGTACGAGTTAGTGCATGAATGAGCTATCGCTAAAGTAATTTCAAAGTAATTCCATTACTCTTCAAAAGTAATGGTAACGTAACGTATTTAATTACGGCCAGCTAAAACTTGTAGTGTAATTAATTTCATTTCAGAAAATTCTAGAAAGGTAATTAGGAGTAATTATGCTGTCTCTGCACCACCTTATCCTTTTAAACTACACCCCGGCGAGTAACATTCGAAGCGAAACAACCGATGACGAGGGGGGGGGTGACGTCACACGCAGCGCCGCCCGTTTATATACGTGCAACGTTCGCAGGAAACGGATTCACGTTTCTCGTATGTAACACGCACCGTCAAAGCATGAAACGGGCGCCGGTTACAGAAGCCCCGGCGCGCGGCAGGATGCGAAGTTGTTTACGCGTGCATTTTCCCGACACAGACGAAAACGGACACTTTCACCCTCTCTTCATTCAGGGTGCGGGTCGTTACGTGCGTCGTATATAGGGAAGCAACAGACGGCACGTCCGCATGCGATGCTAGAAAATAAGAGAAGAAAACTCAATGTCATATTTACGCGAACAAGAACATGTACGGCATGCAGCATATGTATGCGCAGTAAATCCATCTAAATGCAAATGTGCTACAGCGCGTTGCCACTCGTTGTAAGCTTTTTTTTTATTCGCCTTGACAATAGCAGCGGATAGCCGAAGACCGCAGGGCCGTCGCTAAAAAAAATTAAAGAAGAAAAGGTAAACACGTTTTGCTCTAAACATTTGGAAGTAAATAAGAGCTCCTCCCTGCCTATTTTTAAAGCTCCGCCAATAAGACCTGACGTTTAAAACATTCAAGACGAAAGCCTGTTTATACACAAACACAGCGGGGAACTGTCGAAGTCGTGCAAACAGGCGCATTTTCTGACGGCGCCTGTTTCTTGCGCAACAGTGAGGAGTTTCCTTAGAGTGCCTCTAGGCACTCTAGTTTCCCCACTGTAACATGTCTTCCTCTACAGCGCGTCCCATTCATAGCACCATCTTCTCGCAAACTGCGCGGCGGACGGGCCGCAGGGAAGAACGAAAGAACTAGCCCAGCTGTCAACGCTATAGTATGTTCCAGGAGTTCCGTGCAGCATAGCCAAGGCTACGAGGCCATCGAGCGCAGAATTCTTCCGAGGCGAGACGAAATGCCATTGTTCGGACACACACACCCCGCTTCATCTTCCTCCTTCCACGGCTGCACCTGCCACTGCCATTGGTGGATGGCAAGCCGCGGAAGGACACGTTTAACATGTGTTCGCGCTCCGGATTGGCTTAAGAGGGCTGTAGCTTCCATAGTGCTGCACGGAACTTCTGAAACAGACTATAGTTGCTCGTCCCGCCATTGTAGCTTACTGGCCAGGGTGTCGGCTTGCGAGGTTCGCGGTCCCCATTTCGATGGGGGCGTACACTTATGTGCCCGTTAAAGAACCTCAAGTGTTCAAAATCAATCCGGAGCATTCCACTGCGGGGCGTTGCAATCGAATATTATCATTATTAGCGCGTCCGACTGAATATTTCGCGTTCATTTGTCTTCTTACGCAACTCCGCAAATAGGATCAAGTGCTCTTCGCACACTCCGCTCTCTGAGATTAAAAATATGGCGGTATCTTGCTCTTCGTAGCTTTGCGGCCGAAGTTGTTTTGTTTTTCGCAGGCGGGCTGAAATAACAATAGTCGGCGTTTTACGCGCCAAAATTACGATATGCATATGAGACGCAGGGCGTATGTAAAGCGCTCCGTGAATTTAGACCACATGGTGCCCCTTAACGTGCACTGATATGGCACAGTGCACGTACCTCTGGCGTATTCGCCTCCTCCGAAAATACGACCGCCGCGGCCGGGATCGAACCCGCGCCCTTCGGGTCAGTATTCGAGCTCCCCAACCACTGCACTACCGTGACAAGATGGGCTGACGTCTTCTCGTTTTGCCTTCAGTGCCATTCTCTGTAAGGACGCGTGCACGTCGTAATATGGGTTTCGTTATGTAGCAATGAGCGTAGTACCATCTTGCTCGTGCGGTGTGCATGTCCCATGGAGGGAGAAAGGAAAAAAAAAGCTAGGGGAGGACGTCACGTGACAGTCTCGGATAGCCATAAAAATTTATAAAGGAGAGAATAATGGGAAATGTGCCCCGGTCACGTGGTTATAGGCAAGTGGTAGAATGATGCACGGTAAACGTCGCTACAGGTTACCGCGTACGTACAACCCCGAGCGGTCCGGCAACTACAATCAATCAATCAATCAATCAATCAATCAATCAATCAATCAATCAATCAATCAATCAATCAATCGAAAGTTTATTTAACGTGCCCAGGAACAACCGTGAGGTCTTTGTACTGGCGCACGGAAAAAACAAGGAACAATACAATAAGGAGAGTCTACAGAAAAAAATACTAATAAAAACAACAAAGGCCAACATTCGTAATAAAATATCGGGGATAAAAAACATTATAAAATTGCACATATACAACTATGCGCAGGCAAAACAAGAAAAAAAATGTCAACAGTGTACGACATATGTTAGTACAGCGCAAAGCTCGGAGCAGAACAGCGACTGGGAGCTGTGAAAAACATCGAGCTCTAAAAAGTAAGCATTGTAAAGGCGTTGTATCCTGTCAACGGTCGAATGTTCACAGAGGCAGGCGGTTACATGAAAAGCTGTATTCTATTTGGTCAGCTTACGTGGAATTCGGAAATTATGACAGTTGGGCAGTACAGGGCAGGATCTGATACCATGCACAAGCTTGAATATATATAACAGATCAGCGCGTTTTCTCCGGCAGTGTAGTGATGGCAGTGACAGTGATCCAACAGTGCCAATGCAAGAATCAGGGCCATTTCTAGCGAACCTATGGCTATAGATGTTCAGGACTTTTTTCTCGACTCGCTCAATAACGTTGCTGCTGGAATTAGAAACGTCATTCAGATCACAGATGCATACTCAAGTTGAGGAAGACATATCGCGGTGTACAATTTGCGGAAGGGCATAGGAGAACGGAATTCTCTAGACATTCTGCAAACACAGCCAAGGGTGCGAAGACCCCGCAAAGCAATACGCTTAGCGTGAGCAGAAAAGTGTAAGGTGCTATCAATAATAATAATAATAATAATAATAATAATAATAATAATAATAATAATAATAATAATAATAATAATAATAATAATAATAAAATTTCCTCGTTACGGTAACGATAAGAAGGGGTCTAACCAGATGCACCGCGCATTGGCTTCAGAGGAGGTTGACTTGCTCACGCTAGCGGAATCATGTAACGCCTCCACCTAGCTTTATTATTTTTTCCTCCGTCGTTTTTCCTTTGTTACCGCGTGACCGTGCGTTAGCAAACTTCCATCTTGGTCTCTCGAAGAGTCTGCAGTTTCGTGTAAGCCTAAAGCTGACTGTCTCCTTATTAAATGTCGAAATAAAACTGCGTTTCTGTTTTCTTTTTCTTCTATAGCGTAGAACTGAAGTGTTCGACAGAGTTTGTACAGCTGAAATTTCCGTTGAAAAGTATTATTTTGAATACTCCAAGTAGAAACTAAATAGCGGAAGTCCGTCGCCTTATATACAGTGGCAGAGGGCAAGAACATCCTCGATGTATGATGTGTAAGACTCGTCTGGTTGTTGCTGACGAGTATCGAGCTAGGGTTTCCTTTGCGATTGTTGAACGAACCGCCGGGGTACCAAAGACTTGGCGAAAATGCTCCTTAAAGGTAGGCCGGTCAGTCAAGTCCACCTCGTAGTTGAACCATGTCTTCGCCACGCCCGTAAAGTAGAAGGAGACATGGCGGAGCTTGAGAGGGTTGTCCCAATTCTTAGCGGAACTTGCTCGCAGTCGTCCAGCCAGTCCTCCACATCTTCCCCACGAAGACCAGCGAGGAGGTGGGGGTCACGCTGGTGGCTGCTGACGACGTAAGGTGTGGCTTGGCGTGTCACAGAAGCGGTAGCGGCAGAAGTGGAGGGTGGGGAGTCGTGATCCATGCTGGCGGACAGTGAGCGCAAGCGGCGGCCCGAGCGAAGCTACAGGTTGTAGACTGACTGCACAGAGGACTGAAGATTGAAGAGCCACCTCCGCCAAGTATGACGTCTCGGGTGAAACGACGTTTATTCTGACTTGGTACTCGGCATCGAACCAGCCAAGGCCCGCACAAGATAATGATGATACCGAGGCACTGAAGATGAAGATCAACCACAGCAGGATGACGATGAGAATGTATAGATGAAGAATAAGTGCATAATAAGCACCCACAATAGTTACAACGGAAGCAAGTTGTGGTATTATATAGCTTAGCGGCTAGGTCATGGCTTGAAGCTCGAGATGGCGGGATCGAACCTCGGCCACGGCGACCTCATTTCGATGGGGACGAAGTACAAAAAAACACCCGTGTGCTTAGATTCAGGCGTGCGTAAAAGAACCCCACGTGATCATCAAAATTACTCCGGAGCCTTATAATCTTAGCTGGAATCTGCCACTTAAAAGCCCTTAATTTATTGCAGTTGCAACGGCTACTACTCGAAGTCGTACGACAAAAAGAAGAAATAAAGAAACTTCACGACGCGAATCAAGAAATCGCGGAGTTTACGGCACGGTTAAAATAACTTAAGAATCGAACCTTTTACCTCCGCATTTCTTATCTGAAAGAATCGATCACTCTTTAAAAATAAGAAATATTTCTTTTTGTAGAACAAACGCGTTCCAACACTCCTTTTTTCCCACACACAATCTCCCAATGCAATCAGCATCGTCGATTGTCGCACAGATGCATCATTCAGAGCACTTATAGGGCACCTTATAGTCTTCCTCTTCTCTTTTTTTTTCTGTTTTTTGTGTTATTCTTGTTTGCAAAGTTATCCTTTTTCTGTACGTATATTTCCCTGTGTATTCGCCCTCCCCCCTTCCCCCCTCCCGCACCCCCTTGCAATAATGCCTTCGGGCGCTGCAGGTTTCTTTTTAATAAATAAATAAATAAATAAATAAATAAATAAATAAATAAATAAATAAATAAATAAATAAATCAAGGTCCCGATGTTTTGTCAGGTTGGCTAATTCGCAGTGGTATCAAAATTCTGATGCAGAAGGAAAAGAAAAAAAAAAACACAAGAGAAACGTGAGAGGAAAAGAAAATTGGACAAATCAGAGAACAGCACAGGCGTTTCTGCCCTTTTATCTTGTCAAACGTTGATCTCGTCCATATTGATATTTCACCAGCGCTCACATAATTTTATTTCGTATCATGAAGCAAGTCGTCCGAGCGACGTCGCAGCAGCTCTGGTTCAACCAAAACTTTCTTCTTTATTTTTCCTATAACCACGTATTTATTTTCTTTTTGTCCGCACGATTGAAAGCTTTACACGTTTCAGCGGCTAATTTGTCTCAACACATTTGTCCGCATCTATTAGAAGCAACAAAGATCTTTCCATCCGTTAATTTATGTCGACGAATACGAGTCTTCCGCACTCAATACGTTTTGGAAAACGAAGGCAGCGCTTTGTCCCAACGCACACAACAAAGTTTCACAACAAGAAAGCTTACACACTTGCGGGCCTCTCACTCTCAGAACATGCCGAAATAAGTTGAGGTATACTCCTAAAATAATGTACGTTAAAGAATACAAGGTGGTTGAAATTTCCGGAGCCCCCAACTACGGCGTCCCTCATAATTATATCGTAGTTTTGGCACGTTAACTCTAGCAATTAGTATTATCTTTGTTTACTAAAGTTGGAGCACGTGTGGCTTAATGAGGTATCTTAGCTTTCTTAGCTTAGTACTCAGCTTTCTGACCTATCAAGTTTATTTTTGGTCATCTTATAGTGTTACGGAGAACCAAAGAAGAGAACGTGGACGACTGAGACGACGACGAAGCAACAGCAGCTTTGCTGACTGCGCGGCACCTGTCCATTTCTCTAAAATACACAGTGTAAATAATTATCTGCAACCGTAACAATACTATTATCGTTATTTAGTCTAGTTATCTCCTGAGGAAAATGAGCTGCGCAGTCGCTTCCTCTTCTTTCTTTCTTTCAGGCGACAAAAGTTGCTTGCTCTCCATCTCTCTCATTCCACTGCTGCAGAAACGCAAGAAAAGAAAGGAAAGAAAAAGAAAAGGAAGTAGCTCAGAAAATTAAGCGATCAAATTGCGACTACAGCCTGGTTCTTTCCCGTGCGTGGGCGTAAAGACTGCTTTCTCTACATGCGCGTTTTGTGCACGAAGACCCAGGAATGTGCGCCGACTCAGCAAACGGGATACCCGCCCCACAGCGCTATGCAATGTCCGGTGCTGTGTCTCTTATTTGTGATTTATATTGCGCTACAGTGGCTTCATTAACCAGCTATTCATGCGGCACAACTCGTGAACTGCATGACAGGTGGACTGCTTGCAGGCAGGAATTTATCCAACCTCCCCTTCCTTGCAAATCAAAATTCTGGATCATGCAGGACCCACAGGGGACCCACGTACTGCACAGAAACTGCTGTCAGCGTTGAGGTGTTAGCACGTTGCAAGGGAAGGAGGGAGGTATTTCTGGTCCCGTTAGCGACGCAAATGAAAATATGTCGCGGGCAGTGTTCTTGGAATCTAGTTCTCAGGTGTCATCGCGGCCGTACTTACATGATGGAAGTGTTACATTGGTCCATTAATGAACTGATCGATCGAACGCTTGGCTGATGGATCAGTCGATCGATTGGTATTGCGCTTGCGAATTGCGGTTACTCGATTTGAGAAAGATTCATACACAGAGACAGAAAAACGAATACGTCTGCGTGTTCCCCACCACCCTTTCTGTTTTATTTTGTTTTATTTCTTGTTGTTCAAGTTCCCCACACCAGTCACAGACCAATGCCTGACGCCACGAATACTTCTTTCTCCGTGCCTGACGCGTTGCCTTTCATTAGCAGAAAAAATAGAAAGGTGGGTGGGGATGCACAAAACTTATCCTCGTCATCCATGCTGTTGTCCATCCACTCTCCCCACCGTTCTTTCCGAAGGTGTAAGCGACAGGGGAGGGAATCTTATGGGTTATATTTCAGTGCCATCAGCGCTCATATAAAGCTAACAGGCGTCTCAGTCAACGAGAGCAAGGGGAAAATTGACTTCAGTATTGAAACGGCAGGTAAATTGACAAGGATGCAGTTACATTTGTCCACATATGTCCGCTGTGAATAGCAATGAAATGAAAGCGAAAACAAAATGCAACTTGCGCCTCCGTTAAGCATCGCTCTTTGCTCGGCGATTGACATCCTTGACGTCCAGACTCAGTGAGGGTCCAGAAACAGAAGCTGACAATGACAGAGAGATGGAGAGGAACATTATTGAAAATAAGGAGGGAGGGTGGTCTTGGAGTCTCTACGGTCGGTGCCCCATGTCCAGGTCTCCACTGGCATTGGCCGCCCACCGGATTGATCCAGGAGCGCGAGTCACGCCCCAAGGTCCGAGCTGACGAGCTGTACCTTCCCGCTGCTCCGTACATTAGAGCTCTGCCGAGATAATAGGCAAGTCACTTGGTGTCTGCGCACACCCCAACGAGACGTAGTAGCCGGGTAAAAGCGACGGTTGTATAACAATAAGTGTTTGAGTATAGCATACGCCGATCCGACATCATCTTTCACGAATCGTACATTATTCACCGGGCCTCCCTGTCACGTCCCCACTCTTTACTCGAAAGTCTATAGTCTACCAATTACGCGGCGGCGGAGCGTTATCTTGGATAAGAGTATAAGAAAGGCTACAGAACCCCCGATAACGCGGCAACCGCTTCCTTATCAGCTCACATTGTCTGTCGTCGTCGGCTCGCGGTTCCTCGATCGCTGCGGGAGGCCCGTCTCTGCGTGCAGCAGCGGCGAAGCAGTGCCTGCGTACATCCACGACCGCGGAGGGCATCCGTATATATGTGTACGCGTACTAGGATAAACGGTCGTTCGCTTCGTTGCGGCGCGCTCCTGGCCTACGCAGCAATGAGCGTGAAGGCGTAAACGAGGGGAATGTGCAGCGGCATGCGTTAGAAGCAGCGTCGACGAACCACGCGTTCGAGCCGGCGTCGACAGGCATGACGAGACGCAACGGTAAGCATCGTGCGTGCTCCCGTTTCTTAGGTAGCGGCCCGGTTATTTGTCCACTTAGCCATGGGATAAGCTGCCCGAGCGGAGCGTGTTTGCAATACACTTGAGTGGTTCAAGCAGCGGAATAACACGTATGCGCGTACTAAACCTCTTTGGTACCAGCCGAACTTCCTATCCTGGTGTGTTATACACATTCTGCTAATACCGCGCAGTGCCTTGGTTTTGGAAGCTAATACGAGCTGTGCGTATTGAACAAGATCGTGAGCTGTACACAGTGATTGGCTATGGCAGGGCGATCGAGGTGGGTGCTCTGTCATTACTGATAAGACGCTCAAGATTTCAGACGACAGATGATTCATGCGGCATGTCTTGAGAATGCGACCTTTGACTGACGTATACACCGTATCTTGCATATCTACGCTGTTCTGACGACGTATATGGTATGGTATGCCCCGAAGTGTAAAAAGGCTGGCGCGCAAGGTACAGGCTACGCTGCGTATATATATATTTTGTCGAGTCGCTGTTCTGTTGGCAATGTATAATGACAGTGAATATTTATAACTGATTCAAGACGTTCTCATTATATTCCGCTCAACAGCTAGTGCACCCTCTTATAACGAAGCAAAACTGTGGCCAAGCCTCTTCGCTTATTATAGCTACAGGACGATAGAAACCCCAGAGTATCAGTAAAAAAAAAAATTGAAACGACTGTTTGCTGCTTGTGCGCTAAGCACTGGATGAACTCCAAGGGGGCCAGCAAGCGTGCAACGACAGGTGTGGGCATTCGAGTCTTCAATCACTCCTTCGCGATATCGCAGTCGCAGTCGCGAAGCTCTTCGACTGTATCCTGACCTGGACGATCTCGCCGGGCCCTCGAACAACGACAGGGCACGGCTAGTCAGGCCGGTGTGTCATTTATGCAGCTGCGAATATACAGGCTTCGTGAAAACTGCTTACCCTTGGGCGGCACATATAAGGTGTTCAGTAAGCTGTAACATACGGAAGATAACGTTTGTGTGCAGAACGCGAACTAAACAACGTCATACGGATTAGCTTTCAAGAGACCTGGACTTGTTCTTGTCTGTAATATTGTTCGTATAAAAGAGATAACAAGAAGAGATTAAAGGCTCTTTAATGTCTCCCTTTCGCCTCTATACATAGTGGCTTCACTAAATTGTTCCCACATTGCCGTTGATGAAGGGCAATGTAATCTGTATATGATAACTCATTTCAATGTTTCGCTGGTTTCTTATAATTCTTAGTTATATTCGGTTCCCACCGAAGGCAGGTTTGTCTCTTCGTCCACTTTAATTCCATTCTACTTACTCCACAATTATAATACTACAATTAACTTCCCCTATGCTTTCCTAGGCTTCATGATCTGTTTGCTCATTAAGTTGTTTCTAACAAATAAAAACGAGCCCTTGACCTCTTCCCTTTCGTTAATTATATTCCGTTTCTTTGGCAAATTTAACGCAGCGAAAGTCTTGGTTGTATCCAAAAGCAACATGATATAGCTAGGCTTGTTGCGAGCCGAACACATACAGCCTTCTTTTTTTACTGGCACATCGCTGCGTACAGCGTTTGCAGCAAGATCAGTAAACGTAGCACCCACGTGGTGTAGCCGAGCCCGATGATGGTCAAATTGCAGGGAAAAGTCACGTCAATGAATTGGAAACGCTGACCATGGCAACGAAAATGCCAAAACCATTAATTTGAACGATGACCTGCGCCCATCTTCTTACATTCAGTGGTCGGAGCAAACTAGGGTCACCTTGCAACCATAAGCATGCGGACGCACAAACAACCTCGCCCTTTCTGTTCGCAGACTCAAGACCTCCAATATACATTCGCAAAAAAAAAAAAAATAAAGGGTAGAGTCGTCTTGTCAACACAGGAATTCGTCTTACGCGGTAAACAGTGGCTCTCTTTGTACTGTCAAGATATACATATAGTGTTCAAGGGGCACTCCGAAGAAAGCGGCTCTAGCTGCCACAACAATCTGGATAAGGCACAGGGCTTGAGCGCAAGTAGATTCCCTTTATTTTTTTTTTTCCTGATGAATGAAGGCGTCTGTCATAAACTCGAAACATCAGAGAAAAGCAGCTAAAACAACATTAAAAGAAGTCCTCCGGGAGCGTCAACATGATGTAGCGGTATACGTTAAATCTGCTGGACGTGGCTGTCGGTCTTCCAGTCTGTACCTCGGCTTCGCTCGTGCGGGCGTGACCGCTGTGCCGTTGTTGGACGCGTTGCTATTCGAATATTCTTTATCGCTTACTCGCCACTCTTGGAAGGTCTTGCGTCAGTGCGTAACTCACTACCCTTACTTCGGGAGTGCGTTTCATTTCTCTCATTATATAATGGTTAATTGTCGAGTCCAAAAGTGCATTAAAAAGTGAATGCACTTAATCAAAAGTGCATTAAGTGTATTCAAGGTGACTCAATGCTAATCAGTGTGAATGAAGCGAAAGAAATGCGAATCAAAGTTATTTAAAAGGTGCCCTAAGTGAATGAACTTAAGCTGTATACGGGTAGATTCTGAATTTATTTTTTCTCGTGTTGTCAGGCTTGGATGCCAGTAGCTAAAGGCACGCCGTGAACTCATTTGAATATGACGTAATACGCCGAGATGATGTGAGAGTTTCATTTTTTTCCCTTCAGTGTTCTTTCTTTTTTTTTTTCTTTCGCTTTTCGTCGGTGGCCGGTGTAGAATGCTCGCGCAATCGAATGCTTATTCTACCGAAGCTCAATACACATGTAGTTTCCGTATGTACACTGAAAAATGATGCGCGTCACAAAAGAAAAAAAAAAGAACTTTCGCATAGAAAATTGTAGCAGTGAAGTTGTTGATCCGCTGAGAACGGGTACTGATTTATCGCCGAAGCAGCTGGTAGTGTCAGTTTTTAGCAGCAATTATTTCCATTCTTTTCGACAAGCCAGCCATTTTAGTAGTTGTTCTCTTCTTTCATGTTTTTCTTGTAAGTTTACGAGCATGTGGTTCGCTTGTGATGGTACAGTGCAAAGAAAAAAAAAACATACGTTTTGTGAGCCTGTCAAGACAAGTTTACTTAAGTGCATTGTTGCTTATTTCACGAGTGTGCGATATTTACTGTAATTATTTATAAATATCTCATAAATAGCTCATTACACAATTCACGCACGACTATTCTTCGTGCGTTTTAGGCGACCTCTCAATCACTGGATATTTATAAATACAAAATACAAAAAACATGTATGCGCGATGAAACATACAGCAGCAGGACGCAGGGTCAACGACCGATAGGGCGACACCATGTACGTACAAGGCTTAGCAGGGGCATTAAACGCGCATCGCAGCATTTATTGCCAGAGTGCACACACACACACACACACACACACACACACACACACACACACACACACACACACACACACACACACACACACACACACACACGCACACACACAAGAAAAAAAAGAGTTGTGTTGCCAACACACGAATTCCTCTTATCTGGTAAACCGTGGCTCTCCTTGTAGTGGCCAACAGACAAATATGCATCGTGTTCAAAGGGCGGTTGAGGTTAACACAAGCACTCCGAAGAAAGCGGCTGTAACTGCCGCCACAATTGGGATAAGATAGGGCGCACAGGGCTGATGAGAGTTTCCATCAAGCACCGTGCACACGAACTGTGCGTATGTGTGTGTGCGTGTGTGCGTGCGTGTGTGTGTGTGTGTGCGTGTGTGTGTGCGCGCGCCATGCAATGTTGGAAAATTAGGGGGCGTGTGGAGTCGGCTGCATAACACACACCGCATATAAGAATAAACAAAGCAATTAAAGCAAGTAAATGATACCGACCGAACAACACACATGAACACCAGCCTCGAGCACACAAATATGATTGATTTGTGAGGTTTTACGTCCCAAAACCAACTATGATTGTGAGAGACGCCGTAGTAAAGGTCTCCGGAAATTTCGACCTCCTAGGGTTCTTAAACGTGCGCTGACATAGCGCCGTTAGACGGGCTTGAACATTTCGCCTCCATCGAAATGCAGCCGCCGTGGCCGGGATTCGATCCCACGACCTTCGGACCAGCTGCCGAGTGCCATAACCACTACTGGTCTGTTTCAGGAGTTCCGTGCAGCAGAGCCAAGGTCACGAGGCCATCGAGCACCGAATCCTTCTGAGGCGAGACGACGAAATGTCATTGTTCGCACACGCACCTGCGAGCCACTCCTGCCAAAAGAGGCCTCACTCCTTCCTTCTCCCCCTTCCAAGACTTCTCCTGCACATCACGGTTAGCTACTGGCAGATGCCATGGTGCGGAGGGATACGTTTAACATGTGTTTGCCCTCCTGATTGGCAGAGTTGGCCTGCAGCTTCCACAGTGCTGCACGGAACTCTTGAAACAGACTATAGACCACCGTGGCGGGGCTCGGGCACACAAATATAGTGTTACAGCAGGGAAAGATGGCAGAGTGTATGACAGGTATCCCAGTCTGAGGACACCGTGTATATTACATACACGCGGTGTCGGATGTTTCGGTCGGGCACCTTAAACAGGCTCAACGTGTGTCGCGCAGCGCACTATATCGCCAGTTTAACGCATATTCCATCCGCCGACATTGTTTTTGTTTTGTTTTTTAATGCTTAATCGAATTAAGTATCGAGAATTAGCCGTCGTGCCCCGAGATTCACACCCTATACAGCAACGCTCCCGTCTTTCCGCTGTCGTGGCACACCTACCATCCATTGACGTTGACGCTATAGCTGCATGCTCGGGCAGTAAAGTGGCTTTATGGCGTCTTCCGGAGCTCTCGGAATGTCTCCACGCGCGCAAGCCACGATAGCACCCGTCACTGGCTCAGGATGCATGGTTGAAAGCAGTAAAAGAAAACGCGGGCACGGCCTCGACATACAACACTGATCGATGCACGTAGGAGGCGCTCCCTGTCATGACATGGCGGACATTACTGCACATCGAGTCCACGCCTTCCTGCCTTGGGGTTTTCCAGAATTTCGGTCCTCGGGGGTGCTACCCATGGCGTTCACAACGTCGGGGGGGGGGGGGGGGGGGGGCGAATGGAGTGTTGATACGAAGTTATGAAATTAGTTTCTTGACATTTCGCGTTCCTGAAGTTTTCGACGAAATACATCGGTGTTACAGTCACATTTCAGCAGGAACGCATGAAAGAAGCGCCGTTAAGGAAGTACCTGGACCAAATGCGAATCTTAGCGCAAATTTGGCAGCCCCCGTCTCAAAATGGAGCTACAGTTTGTGAAAGTGCCTTGCGAAATCGCTGGCTCAATTTCTTAGTACATCACGGTGTGTAAGCCAAACTATTTTTAAGTCCCATTAGCAAAATTACACAATTGAGCAACTATACATCTTGATTTACTCTTTAGGCAATGTCCGGCTCTTCGAGTAATTCAGCTTACACTGAGTAAGTTTTCCCATCATGCCACACGGTATTCTATGAGTCCCTTCTTGCCTGTTTCCGCGACTTCGCGAAACACCGAGTCTGAGCTCACGTATCCGGGTGGTACACTCTGGAGAGTGAAATCTTGATTTGTACGTCATGTGCGGCCCTCTGGAAAAAGAAAAAAGAAAAAAAAAAGAAAAAAATCATTCAGCGTGTCGCCATTTATGACATAAAATTAAAAAAAAAAAAGGAAATCTAACAGCGCATGGTGCTTCCAAGGAAGCTGAACGTTCTAGAAAACTTGTGCGGCTCTGTTCAATCAAACAATCAACCGATCGATCAATGACTTTATTATTCATACCGAAGTAAAATACAGCGTTTTATATTTATGCATTTGGGACCCCAGATTCTAAGTGAGTCGAGGAAGGGGTCCCTATGAGAGATTCGGTTGTTTAGATCTATTCTAAATTATGCTATAAATATACGTATACATTAAAGAGGTGTACACATTAGGATGCATTGATTGAAATCGGAACCTCTGCCCCATTGAACGTTTTCATTTTGTACACTACACTACCATGACAGTCCGGTATAATAGTCAGGTTCGAGCTTGGTTGGTGCAAAAACACGCAAGCCTAAAGACACTTTTGTGCTAGTGGCACCCCATTTAGTTCTTTTTGTATAAGGATCGGTCCGTGTGTAGTGAAATGGTGTAGGAGTTACTCTGGGTGTTCTCGTATTTCATACAAGCGCTGCGGTTCGAAGGATTTTCATTAAGGAAGGAAGTCCAGGTTGTAGAAGGCTAAAAATTATGTCGACGATAGAATTCAACACCTTGCATAAAGAACAAGACCATCGTGCCATAGCTGACATACGTGTCAGACATCATAAATAAATAATGAACACCAGCAGGCATCAGAGGAAGACAAGATACAGCTGATTGAAAAGCAGGAATATCAGCGAAAAAAATGGCAGCCTCCGGCCGTTCCCAGCTGTTCTCATGTCACGTGTAGAAGCGAGAGCTATTTGCACTCGATTTCCGAAAGGCTTGCTTAGGAAAAGCTAGGCTTCCTGTTTTGCACTCTCTCATTTCGTCTTTTTTTTTTTTATATCAAGCATCGTAAATTTACAATATATATATCCGAAAGCAAGGTCTGGCAAATATATTATTGTAAATCAAGGAGAAGTTGTGAGAAGTGTGTCCCCGGAAGCACAGTTGTGCGCACCTAAATAAAGGGGGAGGGGGGTGATTTGGGTAGGGGCCGTTCCTGATTACATGAGGGGGGCGCAAATCTACCCCTTACCTTTGCACTGCGCTGCTCTCAGGCCTCAAGTGTCTCAGTGCGAGGGGGTCGGGAGGAGAGAGGGAGGCGCCAAGGTGAGGCTTTGCTCCCCTCTAGTTGGTAACCCTGCACAGTGCACACGCACTGTGCAGGGTTACCTGCACAGTGCGTGTCTGGAAGAGACGCGAAGTCACTGACAAAATACTTGCCACTGTAGTCGCAGTAGCACGATATGGCACCTTGGACGCGACCGATTTTCTTTCGTGCAAAGCATGGAGGCCGCACGACTCATGGAACCATTCCGACTCATGGAACCATTCCTGTGTTCTTCTCTGCAGCACGCCGCCGGTTCAAGCTGGTGCCGAGGCTTGGCACCATCATGAGCCTGAACCCGGAAGTGCCAGCCTCTCCCTCACACCGGTTCCGGTTCATTCCGGGCCGGCTCATACGGAAGCGGCCCAATCACCACAGCCGGAAGCTGCTGGAAAAGCTCGAGAAGCTCGTCGCACAGGTAAGCTCACACAACGATCGTCACTGGCTTGTTTGACAAGCTGAATATGCAAACGTGGTTACGAACACGTCAGCAGAAATCTCCTTACTTTAAACACCGTGTGTTGTATCTCTATAGGACTACAGTCGAGAGTTCGACGGAATACCGTCTGGTTAGGAAAAGGCATTGTTAAAAACGCAGGTCACTGACCAATGTCAAAACAAAATAAAATGGCGTTTCGGGATCCTTACAGTCTCTGTAGGACCTAACACTGATAGTTAGTGTTCAAGCGTTCCTTGGTGAGCATAGGTTTTTATAAGCAAATCCATTTTGTTCTACTGAACATGTCATTATAAATTATACTCGTTGGTGGTGCGGTGTCTCTCTTTTTGACCTTGCGTTTGTTTTTGTGGAGCTGCACATACAGCGAGTAAAGTGATCTAAAGATGTATTCTATCGAGAAGGACCAACGGGAAGCACATTTGGTAGCCCACTGTACAGTGGTTTGTGTGATTAAATGTTTATGATAAGCTGATAGTGGCTGTCACACACTTGATCCTCACAACGTTTGATGCACTACTGACTTATGGTTTACCCAGAGACGGTATGAAGTGAAAGTGAATATCACTCAATTAATACTGCCACACGAATCTGGCCTTCATACGTTCATCATCATCATAATCATCATCATCATCATCATCAGCCTGTTTAGGTCCACCGAAGGACGAAGGCCTCTCCAAACGTTTTCCAATCTACCCTATCCTGAGCGAGCTGGTTCCGCTTTACGCCCGCAAACTTATTAATTTCATCGCTCCATATAACCTTTTGCCTACCTCTGTTGCGTTTTCCCTCTCTTGGTATCCATTCCGTCGCTCTTACTGTCCATCTGTTATCTTTCCTCCTCATGACATGTCCTGCCCAGGTCCACTTCTTTCTTTTAATTGATGTAATAATATCGGCTACTCCTGTCTGTTCTCTGATCCATTCCGCTCGTTTTTTATCTCTTAGCGTTACCCTTATCATTTTTCTTTCCATTGCACGTTGCGTGCTCCTTAGTTTCATCTCTAGTTTTTTCGTTATCCTTCACGTTTCTGCACCGTACGTTAGTACTGGGAGAATGCAGTGATTGAATACTTTTCGCTTTAGTGAGAGCGGTAAGTTTCCAGTCATGATTTCGTAATGCCTTCCGAATGCGCTCCAGCCCATCCTTATTCTACGGAGAATTTCTTTTTCATGGGTAGGAGTTCCTGTTATTAACTGTCCCAGGTACACGTATTCGTTTACACATTGTAAGGGTTCATTGTTGCTTTTAAATTCCTGTTCCTTAGCTAGGCTATTGAGCATAACTTTGGTCTTTTGCCTATTCATTGTTACTCCACTTTTAACACTTTCCCTGTTTAGGTCATCAATCATGTTTTGTAGTTCGTCTCCATCATTGCTAAAGAGCACAATGTCGTCTGCAAATCTTAAATTGCTTAAATATTCTCCGTCTATTCGAATTCCCTTTTCTTCCCAGTCTAGACGTTTAAAGATTTCCTCTAAACGTGCAGTGAATAGCATCGAGGATATTGTATCTCCCTGTCTCACACCTCTCCCGATCGAGATTTCTCCGCTTCTCTCATGCAGGAGTAGTGTGGCTGTGCAATCTTTGTATATGTAGTTTATGGTTTTCACGTATACGCCAGGTACCCCTTGTCAACGTAGAGCTTCTAGAACTGCTTGTATTTCTATGGAGTCAAACGCTTTCTTGTGGTCGATAAACGCCATATAAAGAGGTTTGTTTTATTCCGCGTACTTCTCAAGTACTAGGTTGATAGCGTGGCTGTGGTCCATTGTCGAGTAACCTTTCCTAAAGCCAGCTTGTTCTCTCGGTTGGTTAAAGTCGAGTGTTTCTCTTATCCTCGTAGAAATTACTTTTGTAAATAGCTTGCATATTACTGGGAGTAGGCTAATTGGTCTGTAATTCTTTAACTCCTTTATGTCACCTTTCTTGTGGATAAGGATAATATTAGCATTTTTCCAACTGCGCGGTATACTACATGTCTTGATACATTTCGTGAAGCGCGATGCAAGTTTTTCAAGTACAATATCTCCTCCGTCTTTGATCAAGTCGGCTGCTATACCATCTTCACCGGCGGCTTTACCGCGGGACATGCTTTTGGCAGCGTTTTTGACTTCGTAAGCGGTTATACATGGAATTTCAGTGTCCTCCTCTGATTCTATTTCTATTAAGGTTGTATGGTCTGCCTGAGAGCCGTACAGTTCAGAGTAGAAATCTTCTGCTACCTTTACTATTTCGTTGAAATTGTTGACAACGTTACCTTGCTTATCTTTTAGCGCATGCATTTTGTTTTGTCCTAAGTGCAGTTTATTTTTGACCTGATTTAATGCTGGAGCCTTTTTCTACTTCTGTCTTTATTTCTCTCATGTTAAAGTTTCTTACATCTCTTTGCCTGGCTTTACTGATCAATTTTGATAGTTCTGCGAATTTTATCTAATCTTTTGACGAAGTTACTTTCATTTGTTGGCGTATTTTTATTAAGTCCTTGGTATATTGGGACAACATATTTGTTGCTTGCTTTGTTGTTTTACCTCCGACTTCTATCGCTGTTTCAAGGATTGTTTTCGTTATGGTTTTGTTTATTTCTTCTAAATCGTCGCCGTTTTCGCCTAAGGCCTCGAACTTGTTGCTTAGGGCGAGTTTAAATTCTTCGTTCGCGCGACCCTTGGCGGTCCCGGTTGCAGCGGCTCCGCATCGTTAAACGTACATTCTTTCGAACCCTTTCATTTGCGATAATTTCTATCTGCGTTAATTACTATTTCGTACAGTATTTGGTCTCAAAATGTCCGCGATTATCTAGTTTTGCTGATCGCGAGCGACATCCAGGACGTCACGGTTTTTAAAATTAGATACGAACATACGTTCATAGTTATTTAAAATACGGCTTGTCAGTAAGCCACCCTCGTGTTCTGTGCAGGTGGAGCCAGACGACAGCCCGTACGCCGGTCTGCTCATCAGCCCGACGTTGCAGAACAACTCGGACGAAACGTTCGACGTGAAGCTCAAGATATTCGCAGAGGATCTTCACAAGCCGGTGTCGTTCGCGTGTCCCGCCGCGACGCGGGTCGGCTACCTGGTGGACAGCCTGAAACCTTTCCTGGGAGACTCTAAGGGATCGTTCGTCTTTAAGGTGACGGGCCTTGACGAATACCTTTCCAACGAAACTGTTCTCAGCGACTACGAGTACATCTGCGCCTGTCGACGGCTCGGCAAAACGGCGTGGCTGACCCTGATCAGCCTGGACGCCGTGCAGCGACCATGGACGCTGGTGACTTGCGAAGAGTGCGACTTGGATGTCGGCGGCGGAAGCGGGGAATCGTCTACTGGTATCTCGATCGGCTACGAAGACGTCAAGGAACGAATTATCAATTTCGAGAACGCGGCAGACCGACTGATCGCCGACGCCGAGAAATCCTCGACGACCACGGCGGGGAACGGGGAAGGGGGCCTCCTGGCCTTTGCCGAAGAAGTGAGGAGGGCGGTGGTGGATCTGTGCGTGCTTCTGGGAGAGACTGAAACTGGAGACGTGCACAGGTCAACGGTGAACTTGATAAACTTCCTGCGCGAAATCGTATTCGACAACAGAGACGCGGTGGACGCCCCTAGGAGGGCGTTTCTGGTTGGCCGCTTCGTCGAGGACATTGAAATGGCATTGGCGAGGTTCTTGGACATGCACTCGGAGAGGCGCCTCGTCGAGTTCGCGGTGGACTTCCTCGACGATCGGTTGTACCGAAGAAGCGGCAACGACTACACGGCCGATAGCAACGAGCTGTTCGGACCCCGGATCGAAATGGCAACGCAGCTACAAACGTGGTGGCTTCACGAGTACGACACCTTCACGGTAGACTGCGCGATCACGTACGGGGAACGCCTGCTCAGCCACCAGGCCACGCGAAAAGTGTGCATCACTCAAAAGTTCTTCCAGTGCGTCAACTTCGACGAGCGAGTTGTGTTTACGAACGCGACGATTCGTTCGCTACCTCGCGAGACAAAACTGTACATGACTCTAATAGGGCACCGAGAAGGCGTGGACCAGGTTCTCGGATGGACCGCATTGAACGTGTTCGCTGACAGGGAACACTTCAATGGTGGCGAGTTCCTTTTGGGTCTGTGGTCGACGGACACAGTGTCCCCGCGCGGACCAGCCTGCGCCAGCGAGCGGGACAAAGGTTACCTGCACGTCCGTTTGCCCCATGTCAGGAATCCGGCTGCGCTTTCAAAGTCAATTTCGCGTGAGCCTCAAGAAGCAATAAAGAAACCTTTCCAAAGTCTCAGTGCGAGCATACAAAGGACTCTACTCGACCTGACAGTGAACGACGTGTCTCAGTCGCTTCCTCAAAGCGTTCGCGATATGGTGTGGCACTACCGTCATTACCTGTGTGACTTTCCGAGCTTGCTACCGCACTTACTGCGGCACCCTGCTTGTTGGAACGCCGCCAACATCGACGAGACGTACATGCTTGTGCGAGCTTGGTGTCCACTTAGTCCCGAGGAAGCACTCACACTTCTCTCCGCAACATTCCCTGACAGCCTCGTGCGCAAGTACGCCGTACGCTCCCTGCAAAGCGTCGGCAGCGACGAGCTGTCTCTATACTTGGCTCAGCTGGTCGAGTCTCTGAGGTTTCAAACGTGGGACGATTCGTTTCTGGCTGTGTTCTTGTTGCAAAGGGCGCGACAGAGCGTCCGGCTCGCGCACCAGCTGTTCTGGTGGCTCACTGGGATGATAAACGAGCCACTTATGCGGCACAGGGCGCTAGTCATGCGCAAGGCGCTCTTTTTCATCGCCGGAGAGAAGGTCGCGGCCAGCCTACTCACGCAAGTCATAATCGACGACATGCTCGCAGAGACGGCGCGCAATATCAAGGATGCCAGTGACAGCCAGAAGCAGGAGGTTATGCGCCGAGACCTGTCCAAGCTGAACGAATCCTTGAAGACTCTCAAGTTGCGGCTACCTTTAGACCCCGCGTTGAGCGTCGAGTCCGTCGACATCGACACGTGTTGCATATTTCCCTCAAAGACTCTGCCCTTCAAGCTCGTCTTCAGGTCGTCCGAAGAAGCAGCAGAAAAGATCGAGGTCATCTACAAGGCAGGCGACGACCTACGTCAAGACATGCTCATGCTCAGCGTCATCCGGCTCATGGACAAGTTGTGGCTGGAAAGCGGCATGGATCTGAAAATGCTCACATTCAAGTGCATCGCGACGGGCGAAAACCGCGGTTTCGTAGAGGCCGTCCGCGACGTTTCCACGCTCCGGGCCATCCAGACAGCCCATTCCGGTGTCACGGGTGCTTTCAACAACCGCACCATTACCGACTGGTTCTGGAAGCACAACCCGTCTCGCGCACAGTACCAGGCGGCGGTAGACAACTTCATCAAGTCTTGCGCCGGTTGTTGCGTGGCCACGTACGTTCTCGGTGTAGGTGACCGGCACAACGACAACATCCTGCTCGCCACCTCGGGCCACATGCTGCACATCGACTTCTCCAAGGTACTGGGGCGCGCCGAGACTCTCGGAGGAATCAAGAGGGACAGGGCTCCAGGTGGCGCTTACGCCGGACATGGTGTACGTCATACGTCGGAACGCAGGCGAGGGCCACTTCGTGCGCCTCTGCTGCGACGCCTACAACGTGATTCGTCGAAACTCGAACCTCCTGCTCGCGCTCTTCAGCATCATGAAATACTCCGGCATGGTAGACGTGGACCGCGACGCTCTGGCCTACCTTCACCGATCCATGTCGCTCGACGCTACGGACGAACAGGCGGCGAGGCACTTCGAGAAGCGAATCCGCGAAAGCGTCATGACCCTAGCGACAAGCTTCAACTTCTTCATCCACAACCTCGCCGTGCTCGGGGCGCCCACGAGAGGCGAGTGTGCGCTGAAGCTGTCGTTCAACCCGCGCGACTTCAGCGTCGCCGCCGAAGGACGCATCGTGCGGCTTCACGTCGAAGGGATCCGACTCCGCTACCACCCCGAACGGTACTACGTGTACGTGGTAGCGGTGACGCGCGAGTTCCCGCCGACGCAGTCGGTGGTGCGCACGTACAAGCAGTTCCTCGAGCTGTACAGCAAGATGAGCAAGAAGTTTCCCGAGTACGACTTCTGCCCGCTGTCGCGGGGCACGGTGTTCAGCTCCGAGAGCGACGAGTCACTGGCACTGCGGCGCAAGCGTTACATTCAGGAGTTTCTCGACTCGGTTATGGCACTGCCGGACGAAGTGGCCCACTACAGGCTCATGTACAGCTTCTTCCACCCGCTTCCGCGCGACCTTGAACTGAGAGACAAAGTGCCCATCACAATAGCTACGTGAACAAGGTCCGTGCATGCGTGAACGCCATAGGGGCGAGTTTCGGATAGTTTGCCGCACTCTGCACCGTACAGCACGACGCAGTGTGTGTGTGTGTGTATCAGTGTATGAGCAAGGTCCACACATGTGCGCACGTGCATGTGACCTTTGTGAACCTGTATGTTAGTACAAAATAGATTTGTGCAGTTTAAGAGAGCGTATATAACGTGAAACAGCAGGAAGTGAATGCTGGAGTCAAGAGACGCTTCAGAGGTGAAAAGTACACGCCAGAATTTGCAAATTGTGACTTATATACTGCACCTTAGACTTGGGTTAAGCAGAGTTTATGTTGTTGATGACATCAGCCCCTGACAGATAGCTGTCGAGTTGCGATGGATATAGTTCAACATGGCGCAAAATGACAGTGTTCGGTGAAGTGTGATATGATGTAAGAAGGACGGTGTACATAGTTGTTGGCTCTAGTCAGGTGTTTTTGCGTGGGGAAAAGGAAATTCCATAGTAAAGGGACGTTTACGTTACACGCGAGCATTACACGAGCTCATCGACGTAGTTCGTGCACACTACTTTGGCGAGAGGCACTTCCTCTTGATTTTCTTGTTCAAATGTTCGTGTACATATGCAGTTAATACGCGTTAGGGGCACTAATTACACATATGACGCCGTCGGATTACGTAAAAGAGGAGTATTTTGAAGTAGCTTGAAATAGGTATGTCTTTCAGCGGATATAATTCTGCAAATGGTAATCATCCAACACAGACACCAAGCAGGAGCGTAGTCAATTGGGCCATTTGGTGTGAATTGATGAATTACAGCGCAATGAAACGACACACAAGAAGAGGAGAGGAGACAAGCCGAGACTGATTGCTACAATAAGTGAAGTTATCCGAAGTATAGCTATTTTATGCAGCGAGATCAGAGTAGTGAAAACCCGAGATGCACTGCGCATTATGCATCTTCAGCGATGCAGAGAGTTCTTGCGTCCGTCGCACCTAGAAATGCGTGAGGCCTGGACATTATTTCACGTTTTCCCCATTCACTATTTGATGCCGTAAACGTAAGTCAACATATTAGCAGCGCTGACGAACGAACACACTACATGAAGACAGGACGGATGCTCGTTCGACAACGCCTGTCTGGTTGTTGAAGTCTGTCTGGGGCGTATAGTCTAGACGCTGCTTTTGCAACGCCGCGTTTGTGACCGACAAACAATTGGGGGAGAGCAATTGGGGGACATAAGCAAACAAAAAACAAGATAGAGAGAGAGAGAGACGTCCTTAACACCGCCCAGCGACTCAGCGTGTTTCATAGAGCCTACCATTAAGGTCACCGGAGCTAAACGACTCACAACTGCACGTCTGTCTACTAACCACGTCAGCGATCCCGGCACAAAGCGACGTGCCTCTTCGCCATGCGGCGTCGAAACGCAGTTGTTAGAAAGCCACGGGGAGGAGTGCTGGAGGTCATTTCAGTTGGCAAAGAGAGCTAGTGAAAGTACCAGGCGGCAGCGAACTGCGAGCTCCATTGTGTAGCAAAGTGGTGCAATCGCCGTTGTGTGGCGCGCCGCCTATGTGCGTCACGACCAGAAACTTCGTAAGGCGAAACCCATACGACAGCCAATGGATCTGACACTGCAGGAACGAGACGGGAAGACTGCTCTAATTAAGTGCGTAAGGTGTTTTTTGAACCGTCATTCATTGAAAAAAGAAAAAATGACAGAGAAAGACTAGGCCTTGCTGCTATGCTTGACGAAAAAAAGAAAGTTCAAGATATCTATGTTCCTTATGTCCATTCATTTATGTACATATTAATTGCCACTGACTTATCATGATGCACTAAATGCTCAACTTTTTCACTGTTTCTTTAACTTTGTGGGGCCGCGTCCCGCTCGACGCCATGTTTTTGTTCAGAAATGCTCCGCGCCCCCCTTTCCCCAGCTTGACGGGGCGGCGGCCCGCCCGTTTGCCCCATGTGGTTTTAACATAGGCTGCCATTGGGCAGCGAGAAATTCCTAGAACGTTTGCGCGTTCTGGCGTTTCTGGTTTTGGAATTTGGAGATGCATCGGCAGAACACGCTGGGACTTGGAGAAGTGCGCACGTACTTTTGGGACCCTCCGGCCGACCAGGCCATCGGTCGGATGGCGTGCTTCTGCGAGCCCCGGCGACCACGGCGGCGACCTGCGACCGACGCTCCTGTCTGTATGTTCTTCTTCTATTTTCCTTTTCCGAGGGCTCGCGGTCGCGGGTGCGCTAGCCGGGGTTAGGCTCTCCTTCCCTGCATGGTTCTTTTTGTGTGTTATTGTGTGTTCGCGTGTTGTTCCTTGTTACTGTCCTTTGTGTTCGTGTGTGTTCGCGTTCTGTTAATCGTTATTGTCCTTTCGTTTATATTTAATTCGATCTTTATTCGGCCTTGTTATTGTTTGTATTATTTTAACGTGTATTAAATTACCATGCACGGAGAGTGACGCCTAATGTTCTCCTCTTTAGCCGCGTGCGACGGTTCGCGCTGCCCTGCCTCGAGTCGGGCCGCGGGCCGACGCGCGCGGCAGCGCGGCGATGGCATGGCTGAGATGGCGAGCGCGCGGACGCGACGACCTCATTCTCTGCTCGTTGAGTGCTCGAACCCACGACAGGGGGTTGCTAGCGGCGATGCCGCTGCTAGCAGTAGTTATTAGTAGAAGTAAACCCCTACATTTTGGCGCCCAACTAAGTGGGGCCAGGGGCCTTGCCCTTGGTCGCTCTAACGACGAGCAGGTGTCGGCAGAGTGGGGAAGTTGCGTTCGGTTCCCAGCGTAAAATGCGCTTTGGTTGAGGTTGGCCGTCTCTGCCGTGTACCGCCCGTATCTTTCTTTGTCTGTCCATCCTTTTTCTCTGTCGTTGCATCGTGGTGTGAGGAGAGGCAAATGTCACTTCTCAAACGGATTGGTAACCCGCTTCGAAGTTGTGTGAGGCGAAGCGTGGACGAGGAAAGGCGTGATGCAAGTTGCCACCGAGATGCAGCAGTTCGTTCTTGGTGGCGGAAACTCGTTGGATTTACCAAGGCTTCCATCATGCCATGGCCGGGAGATTGACCATCGTGTCTCCCGTGCGACGTTCAAGTCGGTGAGTCCAACGGTTTTCTTTAGACTTCGCGTCGTGCGCGTCTTTCTTCAGCAAAATTCAGAACCAGTGAAAGAATAGTTGACGCGCTATTTCTTGCCCGGGTTGCCGAAAGTCTCTTTTCTTTAAAAGTTGACAGGCGCTGTTCGGTGCACATGGCCGACTTGCACTGAAGGAGGCAAAGATGGCGGAAAGGCCGCTGAGGCGAACAAAGAAAGTAGAAGGAAGGCCATCTTCCATGAATAGCCCTTTGGGCACCTGTGTTAGAGTGTACTAGAAGCTTTTGAGTGGCGCGACCGCGGCGCTCTTCCCTTGCTTGCCCCTTGCCCAACTTGCGGCGAAAGTAGCGGCGGCGCTGCCATCGCCCAATCTACCGAGGTTTGCTCGGCACCATGGTAGCCTCTGTAGTCGGCATCTCTGTTTTGTTCGCGAAATGGCAATAAAACAGCGTTTAAACCATTGTTACGCGCCAGGTTGCACAACTGGATATCCGTGTGTGCAACAAAGTCGCAAGTTATCCCTTTTTAAGGCCCCGAAACACGTGAAACCTTGTGATTTCGGTAGTCTTCTGTACCATTCTCCGAAACGTTTTGTCTTTATTAGTGAACTTGAAGACATTTTCACTGGTTGCTTTAGTAAGAGTGACTTACACAAAGATAGCATCTTGGATGCTATCTGGCAGTGATCAACAGGAGAAGCATTGGGGGTGCTGGTTGCAAGTCATTAACTGCTAAGTTGACCAGCTTTTACGTGGTCAGGCGTATGCATTTTTATATAAAGGGTCTTAACAAGTGGCGCGATGAGAAACGAAGAAGCCCACAGCAGCAGCTGAAACTTAGGCTATAAATTGCTGCATTGGCATAAAAAAGATGGCAGTTTTCGTGCATATGTTATTGCACTCTTAATTTTTTAAAGGGGCACCATGAAGAGAGATGATTTTTCCGAGAATAGGTATGTAAGCAAGAAAACGTGCAAATTCTGACGCGTAATCTGAAAATAAAATTTGTTCTTGAATCTTTTTGTATTAATAAACCTGTGATGGTTAATTTAGCAGCTTTAGGGTTCTCAGAGCATACTTACTCGAACTAAGCCGATTCATTGTTCCGCTTTAGAGTCGGTTTAAGCGATTTTGCAACGATAATAACATCTTTTTTTTATTTAAATGCATTTTAGGAAGACAACCTAAGCTCTGCATTCTGTTTTGTTTTATGTTATATGGTGTATCCTGGCTCTATAATTTTATGTTCTTTATAATTTTAATTGCAAATGTATTGTTTGTATAAGTATGCGAACCTTGTATTTTCACGTTATCAATTGTTAATACGACTTTGCTATGCCTTGCTGTTGCTTATTTAAACTCTCGAAATCTTGCACTACTGTGTTTCACTGAAGGCGTTTTTCTGCAGTATTACATGTGCATTTTTGTGGGTCCTACAACAATAAACGCATTCCCATATTAAAATAAAGGGAGCTTTGGAAAAACTCTGCTGTTCTTCAGACAGTGACAATGTCAATAAAGCCTGCTTTTGTTGTGAGTGAACGCAAACACAAGCAACGCGCCCTTTATTTCATTCCAACATTGGTGTTTTATATACGTGGAACGGGCGAGGAGTTCTTCGACTTATGTGCAACACATTCGTTTTTTTTTCGAGGGGGAGGGGGGGATGAGGGAGGCTTCCGATGTGTACCGGCTAGGTGGTTTCTCGTGTAAGTGTACACGTCTGTAAAAAAAAAAAGGCGGGGGGGGGGGGGGGGGGGTACGCGCTCGTTATGCGGTACGATGTGCTAAGCTACTTCAGGCTGCAATACAGTCGGCGGCAACTTCAATAACAATAATGTCAAATAATATTTATTTGCATTAAATTTTTTGAAAAGGGGGGGGGGGGGTATAACGAGGAATGAAAAAGATCATCCTGGGCGCGACGGAGAGGTACCAACGCGTACGCGGAACGCCTGCCAGCCATCCGCCCGGGTAGATTGGTCGACGCCAGCGCCACCGCATCTTTCCACGCTGAAACGGCCGTGCACAGGCAGGCGCTCGCGCCACTCAAAAGTTCTAGTACACTCTACCTGTGTCTTCGCGCACGCAGAAGGGGAGAGCGTTTCAGCGTCCCCGCGGCGGGAGAGAAGGAGGCCATTGTGGCGTTAATCAGCCGGCCGGTCGGGGGGAAAGGATGAAAGAGGGGGTCCATCCTCACCGGGCTCTCCTCAGGAATCTGGTTTTTCTTGTTTGTTGTTCTTTTGCTTTTTTCGTTTGGCCCGTAGAGCGACGTAGTTGACGGCAGAGTGACCCATGTGTACATAATGTAAATAGTTTCTTTCGCGGTTTTGTTTTTCGCCTCCGGGAGGCGAGGCGCCTGAATGTGTTGGTACTGCACATGGCGCGCGCGGCATCGTTGTCTGGTATTGCGACGAGCGCGAGTTGAGGGCCCGAAGCGGCTTGTGTAGCCGTGGCCTGGGAGAAGAAGGGGTTCACTCTGCGCGGTCTGTACGAGCTTGGCCACAGTATCATGCCACCTTAGCGGTTAGCGCCGTGTTTACGCGCGTCGGCAGTGGCACCCCCCCGACAGCAGAGGAGAGCGATAGCGCGCCCCTGCAATTAATTCTAGCCAGTCGTCAGAGTGGAAGGCTTTAGTTAAAGTTACTGTGCTCGGCGATTTGGCACGGTGCAGTGTGAATGCTCAGCTGTCGCCGTCCCTTCCGCGTCTGTTCATTCCGTAGGCAACACGTTGTGGATCTCCCGTTTCGTTTGGTGTCACGGATGGGCAGAGTGCGTTCGTGGAAGGATTATCCGCTAGTGTAAGGTCATGCGGCGTCGCACTAGCGAAGACCACGTTTACTTTGGTTACTGTCCGACTGATGCCAGACGGAGAGATAACCTGACAGAGAAGTCTATCTTTTTCTCTCCCTACCCTCTCGCTAGCTTCTCTTCGCTGTCTCTAGGTTTTGTCCTAAGTGTTCCTTTCTGTTTACGTACCATTTCTTTCTTTTTCGGTTTTGTTTTTCGCTACCTGAGAATTGTAGCCTCGCGTTGTTTTTCTTGTTCGTTAGTTCAACTGAGTTCCGTTATTGTGCTGCGCGACTGTTTTTGTTCTTTTGTTGTTGTTTTTGTTGCTTTTCTGCCGCGCTGATATGGCGGCCGAAGTCTGCGTGTCCGGAGCGGGGCGGCGTCGACGGCCAGGCTGCGGACGGAGCCGTGGTCGCGGCACTTGGGGCGGCCAGGAAGTCGACAGGGTCGACGGCACGTGAGACCTGCCGCGGCCGGCGTCCGGAATCCGGGTGAAGATGCCGTGGCGCGCGCCTGCTTCATCGGACACTTGAGAGATTTGCCGCGGTTGTATGGTCGCGTTTGTTTCCTTGTTTTTGTTTTGGTTTTGGGGGTAGTTAGCGGATTTTTATTGCGTATTGGCACCGTCGGTATTGTTTTTTTTAGGGGGGGCTTTTAAGGAGGGAGGGATGTGGGGCCGCGTCCCGCTCGACGCCATGTTTTTGTTCAGAAATGCTCCGCGCCCCCCTTTCCCCAGCTTGACGGGGCGGCGGCCCGCCCGTTTGCCCCATGTGGTTTTAACATAGGCTGCCATTGGGCAGCGAGAAATTCCTAGAACGTTTGCGCGTTCTGGCGTTTCTGGTTTTGGAATTTGGAGATGCATCGGCAGAACACGCTGGGACTTGGAGAAGTGCGCACGTACTTTTGGGACCCTCCGGCCGACCAGGCCATCGGTCGGATGGCGTGCTTCTGCGAGCCCCAGCGACCACGGCGGCGACCTGCGACCGACGCTCCTGTCTGTATGTTCTTCTTCTATTTTCCTTTTCCGAGGGCTCGCGGTCGCGGGTGCGCTAGCCGGGGTTAGGCTCTCCTTCCCTGCATGGTTCTTTTTGTGTGTTATTGTGTGTTCGCGTGTTGTTCCTTGTTACTGTCCTTTGTGTTCGTGTGTGTTCGCGTTCTGTTAATCGTTATTGTCCTTTCGTTTATATTTAATTCGATCTTTATTCGGCCTTGTTATTGTTTGTATTATTTTAACGTGTATTAAATCACCATGCACGGAGAGTGACGCCTAATGTTCTCCTCTTTAGCCGCGTGCGACGGTTCGCGCTGCCCTGCCTCGAGTCGGGCCGCGGGCCGACGCGCGCGGCAGCGCGGCGATGGCATGGCTGAGATGGCGAGCGCGCGGACGCGACGACCTCATTCTCTGCTCGTTGAGTGCTCGAACCCACGACAGGGGGTTGCTAGCGGCGATGCCGCTGCTAGCAGTAGTTATTAGTAGAAGTAAACCCCTACAACTTAAGACATGACTGGCAGCAATGCACGAAACTGGGTAACCAAAAGACAACCAACAGTAAAGGCTGCGAATGTTACAGGTCCCCAAACTTTCTCGGCGTTGCTCTGCTGTTCGCCAATTTGTTTTTTGTAGTTTTGTTGCGAGTGCGGGTTTGAAGAATATAAACTTTTGTACAAGAATCGGTGCGGTTTCGCTTATTTCTCGGTATGAAATAGATGCTTCCAAGAGACACTAAACCAGCGTAGAAAGGTTGAACATCTTGTCCAAATTATATTATTTGTCTACGTCGCCGAAAAAAAAATGCTCAGTAAAGGAGAAAGGTCAAGTCTGTATGACGGTCACATACAATAAAACATTGTTTTATTTTTATATTTGTATTGTCCTGACGATCTATATGGGGATCGTCAGGGATTGTCAGATGTCGCCAAAGCCAGAATACTGGCTTTGGCGACATCTCCATTTTTTAAAATATCGTTTTCAACTGATTGCACAGTGTGGTCCCTGCCCCGCTGTTACTGGGGTATGCTGCGAAAATATTTCCAGAAAACCTTGAACATGATGGTAGAGCTTGTCCGTTTCCTGTCGGTTGTCGAACGCCCAGCCTGCAGGGTTACAAAGGGGGATGCCTAAGTCGAAGTTGAACAATAGACTCGGTGTTTAAAACGCAGCCTTCTTAGGTTGCCCGGAGTTAAGTGTAAGGGATGGCGAGAAAGAAGCTCCTTCCTTTCTTACCTCTGATTGCACAGTGTGGTCCCTGCACCGGGTATCCTGCGAATATATTTCCAGAAAATGTTGAACATGATGGTAGTACTTGTCCGTTGCCTGTCGGTTGTCGGACGTCCAGCCTGCAGGGTTACAAAGGGGGATGCCTAAGTCGAAGTTGAACAATAGACTCGGTGTTTAAAACGCAGCTTTCTTAGGTTGCCTGGAGTTAAGTGTAAGGAATGGCGAGAAAGAAGCCCCTTCCTTTCTTAGCTCTGATTTCCCAGTGTGACACCTGCCCCGCTGTTACGGGGGTATTCTGCGAATATGTTTCCAGAAAACATTGAACGTGATGGTAGAGCTTGTCCGTTGCCTGTCGGTTGTTGGATGTACAGCCTGCAGGGTTACAAAGTGGGATGCGTAAGTCGATGTTAAACAATAGACTCGGTGTTTAAAACGCAGCATTCTTAGGTTGCCTGGA
The DNA here is from genome assembly GCA_013339685.2 of Hyalomma asiaticum. NCBI lineage: Eukaryota > Metazoa > Arthropoda > Arachnida > Ixodida > Ixodidae > Hyalomma > Hyalomma asiaticum. Next base: position 30,232,530 of record CM023483.1, on the reverse strand, counting down.
GTTAAGTGTAAGGGATGGCGAGAAAGAAGCCCCTTCCTTTCTTGCCTCTGATTGCACAGTGTGGTCCCTGCCCCGCTGTTACTGGGGAATGCTGCGAAAATATTTCCAGAAAACGTTGAACATGATGGTAGAGCTTGTCCACTGTCTGTCGGTTGTTGAATGTCCAGCCTGCAGGGTTACAAAGGGGGTTGCCTAAGTCGAAGTTGAACAATAGATTTGGTGTTTAAAACGCAGGGTTCTTAGGTTGCCTGGAGTTAAGTGTAAGGGATGGCGAGAAAGAAGCCCCTTCCTTTCTTAACTCTGATTGCACAGTGTGGTCCCTGCCCCGCTGTTACTGGGGTATGCTGGGAAAATATTTCCAGAAAATGTTGAACATGATGGTAGCACTTGTCCATCGCCTGTAGGTTGTTGGACGTCCAGCTTGCAGGGTTACAAACGGGGATGCCTAAATCGAAGAATAGACTCGGTGTTTAAAAAGCAGCTTTCTTAGGTTGCCTGGAGTTAAGTGTAAGGAATGGCGAGAAAGAAGCCCCTTCCTTTCTTACCTCTGATTCACCAGTACGGTCCCTGCCCCGCTCTTACTGGGGCATGCTGCGAAAATATTTCAAGAAAACGTTGAACATGATGGTAGTACTTGTCCGTTGCCTGTCGGTTGTTGGATGTACAGCCTGCGACTCGGTGTTTAAAACGCAGCCTTCTTAGGCGGCCTGGAGTTAAGTGTAAGGAATGGCGATAAAGAAGCCCCTTGCTCTCTTAGCTCTGATTCCCCAGTGTGGTCCCTGCACCGCTGTTACTGGGGTATGCTGCGAAAATATTTCCAGAAAACGTTGAACATGATGGTAGTACTTGTCCGTTGCCTGTCGGTTGTTGGATGTACAGCCTGCAGGGTTACAAAGGGGGGTGCCTAATTCGAAGTTGAACAATAGACTCGGTGTTTAAAACGCAGCCTTCTTAGGTTGCCTGGAGTTAAGTGTAAGGGATGGCGAGAAAGAAGCCCTTCCTCTCTTAGCTCTGACTCCCCAGTGTGACACCTGCCCCGCTGTTACGGGGGTATGCTGCGAAAATATTTCCAGAAAACTTTGAACATGATGGTAGACTTTGTCCATTGCCTGTCGGTTTGAATGTCCAGCCTGCAGGGTTACAAAGGGGGGTGTTGCAAATAAAGACGACGAAGGGGCGGCTAGCGCAAGCAGGGGCCACGGGCGGGCTCGCGCTATTAGTTTCCGCCTTTCGTTCGAACAGGCCAGACGGTCGGGTCCGGTTCTCATTCGTATTTTCGCTACATTCTTTCTGGTGCCGAAACCCGCCCGGTCGTCTGGTCCCTCGACTTCGGCAATGGACCAGCTTCGGACAAAGCGCGGCTTCGTCCGCACCGCGATCAGCAAAACAATTTCGACCCTCAGCACCCTGCTCGAGGATCCCGCCACCCCGACTGGGACGCTCGAGAGCTACCTCGCCGTACTCGAGCAGAAGTATTCCGAGCTCGTGGCCTTCGATAACGACATCCAGGCCACACTTTTCGACACTGACCTGGAAGCCGACATGGCAACAGCATTCGACTACCAGCAAAAGGTGCTCTTCGCCCAGTCGGAGGTTCGTCGCGTCACTCGGCCGAGGCCGCCAACCCTGCCCACCTCCTTCGCTTTCACTGCAACGCCAAACGGTGAGCCGCTCGCATCTGCACCGCAGCAGCCACCCACTTCGCCTTCGTTTGGCCATCCAACCACATCGCCATGCTCTCGCATCGCATTGCCCAAGCTGCACATCCCGACCTTTTCCGGAGAACGACGCGACTGGCAAGGATTTTGGGATCAATTCAAGGCGAGCATTCATGATAATGATTGGCTTCCCAAGATCGACAAGTTTAAATATCTGCTCACTTACCTGACAGGAGCAGCTAAAGCAGCCATCCAAGGCATTCGCCTTGCCGAGGCGAACTATGACATGGCCGTGAAAGTGCTCTCCGACCGCTTCGGACGTCGTGACATGCTGGTCGATGACCATCTCGACCATTTACTATCGCTGGAACCAGTTCGTAGTTCGTCCGAAGTCAGCAAGTTAAGGATCCTCCATGATGAGGTAACTTTCCGGATGAACGCGCTGGAAGGTCTTGGAGTGTCTCCAGGCGAGTACGGCGCAGTTCTTCGACGCGTCCTCCTAAAGGCATTACCCTCGGACTTCTGCATACTATACCGTCAAAGGCAAAAGGAGGCTTTGCCACGGGACAACGCTGCGGCGTCTCCAGCCGATCAAGCAGAGCTCGTAAAGGACCTCATGAATTTTATTAGAGTGCAAATCGAAATCAGAGAGGAAAGCGGTTTCGGCGAACCGACTTCGTTTACTAGCAAGCGCCATGCTCAACGCGATTTTCGGGGTCCAGAGGTGCAGCTACCCGTCTCGTTCGCCTGCACCGCGAGACCATTCGTTGCGCCGCTCGCATCTTCGCCGCATCACGCCCCGATTTTCGCATCGCCTGGCCTTTCGATTCCAGCACCGACCTTGTCCTGCGTCGTCCAAACCATGGTGCCTCGCCATGCAGACGTCACCTCTCACGTGCCCGACGCAGTCCCAGAGAAGTTACAGTCCGCGCAGCTCTGTGCAGTGCCACTCAACGGCACCACGTCCGCACAGCCTGATGTTTTGACAGCCACGCATGATGCAGTGCTCTCGAACTCTTGCGTGACACGAACAGTGCAACAACACACGCCTAGCTTTAAGTCTTCGCCACCTACAGTGCCTGCTGCAGTGACGACCACCGTGCCGCCATTGCCTGCCTCTATGTTTCGTGAAGCAGCCCCTCCCTCCATTTCTTCCTTCGCACATTGCGCACAAAGATTGGAGCCGACCTTCGCCGCTTTGCCCCCGAAGATCACGAAAGACGGCGAGAAGGAGAAGCGAGCACCACCTTCGTCTGGCTTTTCTAAATGCAGCGCCAGGTCTCACTCATCGACCAGTAAGAGATCTGGTTCCATATCGCGGAATGACAAGACGAGCTCAACTACTTCGCTTCGGGAGCAGCGAAGCAAAGGGTCGAAACGCATCGGAGACTCAAGTTCGGATGGTTCAAAGCTGCCCAGTAAAGCCAAGGAAGAACACGACCACACCGAGCCTCCATTCGAGAATCTGAGGATTTCAAGAAACGTGAGAGCCACTTCATCCAGACACAGCATGCAGCTAGAAGAAGCACCTGCCCCCCAAGACAAGCCTCCTCCCGCAGCTACACCGCCAGTGGCACCACTTTCCATAGCCGCCCAGCACAACTCCACAAGTAGAACTTCTTGCACCTACACTCCATCAACAAAGCGGCCACCAAACTATCGCGACGACTTCGCCTTGAACACGTCGCCTTCGAGTGAAACCACGAACAGGCTCGTGAAATCTGGAAGCTGTGTAATGCGACGGAACTGCTTCCCGGTCGCGACGGTGTCGTGTGAGCGCACCTCCTGAGGACGGCGTTCGATTCAGCGTTAAGCGTCCCATCTTGATAACTCGTACTTTTGAAACACCAAGCACTCCGCAATTTCGTCGGCCGCGGGAGTATGTTGCAAATAAAGACGACGAAGGGGCGGCTAGCGCAAGCAGGGGCCACGGGCGGGCTCGCGCTATTAGTTTCCGCCTTTCGTTCGAACAGGCCAGACGGTCGGGTCCGGTTCTCTTCCTTCGTATTTCGCTACAGGGGGTGCCTAAGTCGGAGTTGAACAATAGACTCGGTGTTTAAAATGCAGCCTTCATAGGCGGCCTGGAGTTAAGTGTAAGGAATGGCGAGAAAGAAGCCCCTTCCTTTCTTAGCTCTGATTTCCCAGTGAGGTCCCTGCTCCGCTGTTACTGGGGTATTCTGCGAATATGTTTCCAGAAAACGTTGAACGTGATGGTAGAGCTTGTCCGTTGCCTGTCGGTTGTTGGATGTACAGCCTGCAGGGTTACAAAGTGGGATGCGTAAGTCGATGTTAAACAATAGACTCGGTGTTTAAAATGCAGCCTTCATAGGCGGCCTGGAGTTAAGTGTAAGGAATGGCGAGAAAGAAGGCCCTTCCTTTCTTACCTCTGATTGCACAGTGTGGTCCCTGCACCGCTGTTACTGGGGTATCCTGCGAATATATTTCCAGAAAATGTTGAACATGATGGTAGCCCTTGTCCGTTGCCTGTCGGTTGTTGGATGTACAGCCTGCAGGGTTACAAAGTGGGATGCGTAAGTCGATGTTAAACAATAGACTCGGTGTTTAAAACGCAGCATTCTTAGGTTGCCTGGAGTTAATTGTAAGGGATGGCGAGAAAGAAGCCCCTTCCTTTCTTGCCTCTGATTGCACAGTGTGTCCCTGCCCCGCTGTTACTGGGGTATGCTGCGAAAATATTTCCAGAAAACGTTGAACATGATGGTAGAGCTTGTCCACTGTCTGTCGGTTGTTGAATGTCCAGCCTGCAGGGTTACAAAGGGGGTTGCCTAAGTCGAAGTTGAACAATAGATTTGGTGTTTAAAACGCAGCGTTCTTAGGTTGCCTGGAGTTAAGTGTAAGGGATGGCGAGAAAGAAGCCCTTCCTTTCTTACCTCTGATTGCACAGTGTGGTCCCTGCCCCGCTGTTACTGGGGTATGCTGCGAAAATATTTCCAGAAATGTGAACATGATGGTAGCACTTGTCCATCGCCTGTAGGTTGTTGGACGTCCAGCTTGCAGGGTTACAAACGGGGATGCCTAATCGAAGAATAGACTCGTGTTTAAAAAGCAGCTTTCTTAGGTTGCCTGGAGTTAAGTGTAAGGATG